>VDFB02055263.1:0-52160 GCA_007258455.2 Sequoia sempervirens
TTTATCCTTTTTTTGATTTTTTTGGACTTTTTGCTTTTTTGATTTTTTTGTTGTTACCAAGACGCTTGTTTGCCAGGTTTTCGCCAAAGTAACCATTTTTCAGGACTTTTTCTGATTTTTTGGATTTTTTGGTTCTATACCTTGAAAGAATTAGGCATAAAACTTTTTGAGATGGGAGCTATTCATGGGCTCCTTTAGAAATTCCCCTTCGGGTGTTGATAGCTGATATGCCCCTGATTTATAGCTTGTTGTGACGATGAAAGGCCCTAACCAATTGGGTTCGAACTTGCCTTTGTTGCTGGGATTCGAGACATTCTTCTGATTTTCTTTTAAGACCAGTTCTCTGACTTGGAAAGTCCTGCTTCTGATCTTCTTGTTGTAGCTTCATTTGAGTCTATTTTGATAGACTTGCAAATGATTCAAAGCATCTATTCATTTCTCATCCAGTAACTCCATCTCATTTAGTCTTGACACCCGATAGTCCTCATCCGTGATGAGGTTTTGCAATGATATCCTGAGGGACGGGAGCTCGATCTCAATGGGGAGTACGGCCTCTGATCCATAGACCAGGGAGAAAGGGGTAGCGCCAGTGGGTGTGCGGATGTTGGTTCGATAAGCCCAGAGGCGGGATTAAGCTGCAAGTGTCGGTCATGACCTACGTCATTGACTGTTTTCTTGAGGATTTTGAGGATGGTTTTGTTCGTGGCTTCTACTTGGCCATTTCCTTGGGGTAGTACAAGGTGGAGAAGCGATGCTGGATTTTGAATTTCTCGCACAAGTCACGAACCTCTTGGTTCTTGAATGGTGTCCCATTATATGAGATAATGGCTTGTGGAACATTGTAACGACACATGAAATAGTTTAGGATAAATTTTGAGATCTGCTTCCCAGTGATATACGTCATGGGTATGGCTTCCACCCACTTTGTGAAGTACTCAGTTGCAGTTATAATGAATTTATGGCCATTGGATGAGGTGGGTGATATTTTCCTAATGAGGTCGAGTCCCCACTGTGAAAAGGGCCATGGTGTGACGATCGGGTGAAGCTCTTGAGCTGGAGCATGGATGAGGTCTCCATGTTGCTGACATTGTAAACACCTTTTAGCGTGATCATGTGCTTCTCGCTCCATTGTGGGCCAATAGTACCCCAGCCTCAGCAGTTTCTTGGCTATGGTTATTCCGCTCGAGTGTGAGCCAAAGATACCGTTATGAACCTCGGTTAGAGCGGTTAATGCCTCCTCAGCATTTAGACAATGCAGTAAAGTACCCTCTATGCTTCTACGGCATAAGGTATCACCTAGGATGACAAATCTGAATGCCTTTTTGATAAAGGTTCGTTTTAGGCTCGATGGTAGGTCAGCAGGTATGAATCCTATGCGAAGATATGTATAGATGTCATGATACCAAGGATCGCCAAGACCAACGATTTGACACACATATTTCGATTCTGGTACCTCGAATGTGGGAACGAGAAGCTGCTCAATCATAAATTCATATTTTGGCACGTTGTGAGGGATGTCTACTAGAGACCCAATTGTAGCCATGGCGTCAGTGGCTCTGTTGTTGGTTCTTGGAATCTGCTCAAATGTTATGTCGATGAAGGATTCCTTTAGAGTCTCCACCACAATTTTTTGTATGGGGTTAGCTTGTCATCCTTTGTCTGATATTCATTATTGACTTGATTTATGATCAACTGTGAGTCGTCGTAGACCTTGAGAGCTATGATATTCCATTGCACTGCTATTCTGAGACCTATAGTCAAAGCATCATATTCCGCTATATTGTTGGTGCAAGGAAATGCCAATTTGTATGACTTCGGTATGCAATCCCCTTGTGGAGTGATGAAGAAGACACCAGCTCCTGAGCCATGTTGTGTGTATGAACCATCGAAGTATAGTTTTCAGTGATTAGAAACGTTGAGATTAAAAATAGACTCATCTGAAAATTCTGAGACAAGAGGGTTCTCAGAATATATGGGCCCTTCTGCTAGTTGATCCGCAATGACTTATCCCTTGATCTCTTTCCTCTCTACATACTCGATGTCATACTCTGATAATATCATTACCCACTTTGCCATTATGCCCGTGAGCATTGCCTTGGATAAGAGATACTTGAGGGGATCAATTTTCGCAATGAGCTTTATCTTGTGTGCCAACATGTAGTGTCTGAATTTTTGGGATGCAAACACTACTGCGAGGCAAGCTTTCTCGATAAATGAGTAATTTAGTTCATGACTGACCATTGTTCTGCTGATATAGTAGATGGCCCTCTTCGTCCCATTTTCATCATGTTGAGCAAGAAGAGCTCCAAGGGTTGCTGTTGTTGCTGACACATATAAGATCAATGGCTTCTTTGGGATAGGTGGCATTAACACTGGAGGTGTCAGTAGATATTCCTTAATCTTATTGAATGCCTCTTCACATTTTGTATCCCATTTATATGCTACCCCCTTGTGGAGTAGGTGAGAATATGGATTATGCTTGTCTGCCAGTTGTACTATGAACTGTCGGATGGATTGAAGTCAGCCTTGGAGGCCTCTCAGTTGTTTTAATGTCTTTGGTGCTTCCATCTCAATGATTGCTTTTACTTTCGCGGGATCCACCTCGATACCCCTCATGGAGACTATGTATCCTAGCAGTTTACCTGATTGTACGCCGAAGACGCACTTCTTGGGATTTAGTTTGACTTTGTATTCCTCCAATCTATCAAAGATAGCACTTAGGGTTGCTATATGATCTTGTCTTTTTCTTGACTTTGCTAGAATATCGTAACGCTGATCTTCAAGCGCTTTGTGAATCATATCATGGAATAGTAGTGTCATGTCCCTTTGATAGGTTGCTCCTGCATTCTTTAGGCCGAATGGCATCATGTTCTAGTAGTAGGTTCCCCATGGGCAAGTGAAAGTTGTCTTGTGTTGGTCTTCTTTTGCTATCATAATGCGATTATATCCTAAAATCCATCCATTAGTGATAGCATCTCGTACTTACTATTTGTCATGTCCACTATCATATCGATATTGGGAAGCAGGAAATCATCCTTGGGACATGCTTTATTCAAATCTCTGAAGTCCGTACAGATTATAATGGCTCTGTCAAGTTTTGAAACAGGTACTAAATTTGATACCCATTCTAGATAATCAATTGGTCAGATAAATCCTGCGTCTAGCAATTTTTTGAGCTCCATTTTGACCAATAAGGCTATTTGAGGATGCATTTTTTGGAGCTTTTGCTTGATGGGTTTTGCCTCTGGATATACTGCTAGATGATGAACCACAATCTCTGGATCAAGCCCTGGCATATCAGCATAACTCCATGCGAAGTTTATTTGTCTTTCCTTTTGAAATGCTGCGAGGAGTTCTTGCTCTTCTGATAATAATGATTCCACATAAAATGTGATATGCAGGGTCTCCTTTGTTCCTATGTTGACTGGATTGCATTTTTCGTCCAAGACTGCTGACTTCTCCTGATGGATAGCTCTTAAGGGAAGATTGAATCCTTCATCCTCAGGTGCCTCAGAGAGGTTTTCACCGTTGGATACGTCCTTTCTTTTTACTATTTTCTTGTCAGAGAGTGCCACAATGTGGTTTTCACTCAAGGACTTGGATATGATTCTTAGTTTCTCACTTTTGCGACTGAAGGATTCAATCATTTCCCCATAATAGGCGTGTGTGTCCAACTCTATTATAAAGCTTGCTTTATGATCTCCATTTGGAATGTTATCCCTCAATCCCATGAATTTTGAGAGCGCTTCATCATTTTCGAATGTATCGAGAACTGGTGGTCCTCGTTGGTCATAGTCGATCAGTTGGGGGTAAACTAAGCGGATCTCATGATTTTGACTATCTGGTTCAAAGGATATGGTACTAATCATACACAAGGTGGTATCTTCGAATAACCTAGGTAGATTGGTCAAGGTATCTTCGTCATCACTACTAATATAGGGCTCAGTTATGAAGTTATGTGTTTCTTCGCCTGTGGATATTGGTGAATGTAGTTGTACTAGCACTGGCTGAGGAGAAACATTAGCGGCTCTAACCGGAGGACATCGGCCACATATGGTTATTCTCAGAGTGGCACATCCAAGACCAAGATTTGTTATGGGTCGCGTCTCAGGCATGATAGGTATTGTGAGCCCATTGTCATTTTGTCCCAGTCTTTGATTTTTGTTGTAGCCCATTGCAAGCATCATGTGTAGGCCTTTGCTTCTTTCATCCATTGGTAAATTAGCTTCCGGTCTTTCATCTTGATATAACATGTTTGATGGATCTGCTTCAATGACCTCATGACCAAGGTCTCCCCATCTTATGAATTTGGGATAATCCTCAGGATACGTTTGTGATGTGGAAGCCTGATTTTCTTGTGGGCGTCCTCGTGATCTAGGAGATTGTGGTAACTCTCCTATCACGAAAGCATTGTTAGGAATTTTGTAGCTTCCACAACCGTCTTCCTGGATGATGAGCTTGATGTCAGAGATGGTGGGGATGGCGAGTATGGCAGGTGTCTCTGTCGCAGAAGTGGACGCGAGAGTGGTGGAGTCGATGTATGGTGTGGATGGGCCTTCATCATTCTTTGGCACTTGTGGGATTTTGTAGTACTTGGCTTCAAGATTTTTGCAATATGAAAATGGTTCTGGATCTCCATGAATGGTAACCTCTTGTCCATTATGTGTAAATTTTACACACTGGTGGAAGGTTGACCACTAATCACATAACATAACATAACATACCAAAACACTCATCACATAAATTTTACACACTGGTGGACCACTAATGACCACCTTGGCATCAACGATTCCATCATTAGTGATGTTCTTGTTTCTTGCCCATGTACGAGGTTTATCGTTGTAGTTTGATGATGGGCAGTTGTTTTGCAGTTCGTGATATGACATTGATTCGGCAGGTTGGGTCACAAGGGCTCTTTCGATGTTGAGCGCCTTGGAGATTAATTGTTCATATGTAGTGATTCCCTGAACCTTGAGATGAAATGACAGGTGGCTTTCAAGGTTGGTGATGATTGTGCAGACTTGTTCCTCTAGCATGGTCCACTTGCTCTGATTGGCCTTGGATCGCCATCGTTGAAGAAATGAAGCAAAAGATTCATTCTTCCCTTGTTTTAGAGCGTATAATTCTTCGAGACTGACATCCATTGCGATGTTGCATGTGTAGTTTCTAATGAATTCATCTCTAATTTCCTGGAATGTTCTAATGCCTGAGGGTAAGTGAGAGAACCATTCTATAGCGTTGCCTGCCAAGCTTCTAGGAAATAGCCGCATCAGATAAGTATCGTCGTATGCGACCTCCATGCAATGAACCTGGAATTCCCTGATGTGATCTTCAAGGTTTCCCGTCCCTCGATATTTTTCAAATTTAGGGATCTCAAATCCCTTAGGGAATGGTTTCATTTCTAAGCTCCTATCAAATGGATAGGGACACAAGTTGCTTGATGTTTTGGTTGTCCGCCTCGACTGAAGGTCGAGCACTTGTTGTGATAACAACCTGAGTTGTGTTCTTACATCGCTTTGCGGATCAGGGGGTGGGATGAATTTGTTTTGTGTTGTGGTTTGGGTCATGGGTTGGGTGGATGGGTTGTTTGGTGCGTTGTTTGATGGTATCTGCATGTTCTGTCGAGTGAAGTAGGCTTCTACTTGCTTTTGTATGAATGATGCCTGTTGTTGATCATGTTGTTGTTGTGCTTGTTGCTGCTCCAACAACACTTGTTGTTGTGTTTGTTGTTTTTCCCACAACGCTTGTTGTTGGGCTGCCAATTCTACTGCTTCTTTTTGCTCTTGGTTTGCTTCAATGATTGTTGATATGCCTGTAATTGTGCTGCTTGTGCAAGAATTTGTGCTTGTGCTTATGCTTGCACTTGGGCTTGTGCTTGTGTAGCTTGTGCTTGTACAACCTGTTGTTGTAATAAGATTTGTGCTTGAGCGACCCTTTGTGCTTGTAATGCTTGGGTGGCTTGTGCAGCTCTGGCAGCTTGTTGCACAACTTTTTGTTTTTGGACTTGTTGGTATCCTCTTTGGAAAGCGGCTTGTAATGCTGCGTCGAATTAGTTTGATGTGGTAGTGGAGGTGGTGGTAGATTTGGAATGGTGGTAGATGATGATGTTGTGTTGATATTTTGCGTGTTGGATAATGGTATTGATGTGATTGGTCCTTGTGAGACCATGCTTTGTGATGTTAAGGGTGTGTTTGATGGTGTTGCCATTGCTTGTGTATTTATCGTTTATTGTTGCAATATCAACAATAAATTTTGTGTTTGGTACAATGTTTTGATTGATGGTTGGGATGTAGGTATGATTGATACTTGGTAGGGGAGGAAGCCCTAGGCCAAGCAGTGGTGTGGATGATAATGGCAATGGCAGAAGAGGTCGAAATGTAAGAGGCGTGAGTTGTTTTGAAAACGTCATGGTGTCGTATAAACCCCCTAGTCCGAACATATCTCCCTCTTCTTGTGAATTTGTGAGAAGAGGTGTTTGTGGTGCTCTGTGAAAAGATGTTGATGATGGGTCGTAATGTAAAGTGAGAGGAACATTTTTGTGTAATGGGTTGTTAAGTATGTTTTGTTCCAAGGCGGTGTTTGCGTCCATGTTTTGATTATTAACAAGGGGATGTGATTGAAGAGCATTGAGGAATGTGTTTCCCTTGTTGACATTTGGTTGGGTTGGAGCAAACGATGTTGTAATTTGTGGGATGTTTTGTGTGACGTTTTGGGATGGAGGTGTAGATGAGATGGGGATGGTGGATGAGATTGGAGGAAATGATGTGTCCACGATAGTACTTACATCAAAATCCAATGGTAACTTAGCCCCTTGTTTCGCTAATTCAAGCATGTACAACGAAGGGTTAAGTCTTATCATGACGTTGACGATTCGATGGTTATCTGGGTTTTGAAGCATTTCTGTCATTTCCTCGTGAGACATTCTAAAAGTGAGGTCCTCTCCTTGATTTTCTTCTTGGGGATGTTGTGATGATGAGAGGGTCAATGGGTTGCTTGATTCTGCCAGATTCATTTCTGCATTGGTTTGACTAAGGTCGCTTGAAGCGGGTGTTTCTTTGTTGGCTTCCATACTCTTCTTGTGTTGAGATCTTGTTTGGACCATAAAACAAGGATCAAGAATATGGGAGATGAATCTCTTGATTCTTTGGTTTGATATTTTTTTTTATGTCCCAAAGTGTGAAGTTTTAGGATGCATCTTGAGGATCAAAGGGGATGATATGATAATGATGTTAGGAATGGATGATATGGATGTTCTTGTCTTTTGATGAATTTTGAATGAGACACTAGGCTTTTAGGACTTTGGATTTGCTTTTGATTTTGAGATTTGGTCCTTGATTTTGATTTTGATTTTGATTTGGGATATTTGAACAAAAAGACCCTAAGATGTTTGATAATGATCTAAGGGATATCTTTGTCCAAAGGATGATAATTTAAATATGTGTGAGAAGAAGGATGCATCTACCCACACCTATTCAAACAAGATGATTGTTTCACTTAAGCATATGGAGAAGGATTCATCTACATACACTAAGCTAGACAAGATGATTTTGATAACTTTGACTAAGTATATGCAAAAAGATGCATCTACACATACCTAGCCAAAGGTGTTTTGATAAATGTTCTCAAGGACTTTGTCTCAATGATTTTGATGATGCTTTGGATTTTCCCATAAAGCCTAGTTTCAAGATTTTCCCAATAGATGATGATGAGATGGATTTGTTTTGATGTTTTGATGGATAGATTTTGATGATGTTTTGATCCTAAGGTGAACCTAAAAATTTTATACTTTGTTTGCCAAGACCTAGGTATTGAAGAGCATGCATATGCTTCCTAAAGACCTTTGTAACCAAGAAATGATTTCATTTTGAACTTTCACTTTCATATTTTCAATCAATGATTTGTGCTTTGGAATTTTGGAGTATTCAATCACATATGAAAGTTCATTTTGCTTAGCTTTGCTTAATGTCTTTATTTTACCAAAAACATTTTC
Source organism: Sequoia sempervirens (assembly GCA_007258455.2). NCBI lineage: Eukaryota > Viridiplantae > Streptophyta > Pinopsida > Cupressales > Cupressaceae > Sequoia > Sequoia sempervirens. The sequence continues at coordinate 7,991 of VDFB02055263.1, forward strand.
TTCAATTAGGTTTTCAAACTAAGATGCCCAATGTCTTAATTTCTTCAAATCCCACAAGGTAGGTTATGTGGAAGTTTAATGAAATTAAGGCAAGGGTTTCCTATTGTTTACTTAAGGAGACAACTTGAGATATAATCCAATGCTTAGAAACCTCTAAGGATGTGAATCCCAAGGGAAAGCAATAACATATGGATTGAGTCAATTGTATTTGTCTTCAAAAGGGTTTGAAATTTGGATGATGTTAAGTGTTTGTTTCCATGATGTTTTCAAGCAAGCAATGTATTTTGTAACCCAAAACAAGTACAATCCTATGGATGTGAAAGACAATATTTGTTGGATTTCCACTTGGACAAGTCCAGCTACGCCTATCTCTAGCGAATGGTTAGATTCTTGACCCCACTGGCTCCCCTCCGCGACACTCACTTATATGGGGCAGCCAAGCATCAACACCCATGAAACTCCCATGGCATGCTTTCCATTTCTACTAGAAGACCGTAAAAGTGTGGGGTGGCTTCAGAACAACCGTTCTTGCACCAACAAATAGATAAAGGATTTTGGCAAATTCTAGCACATGGGTTTTAGTAAGGACTTTTCGTTCATAGGAGTTGACCCAACGTGGCAAGAGTCCCCTTTCGGATCCATCTTGTTGAAGTCAACCGTGTGATATTGGCGTTTCTTCCAATATCCACATTTATATCCCGACTAGAAATACTCTCAGGTTCAGAGTGTTACCGGTTGAGTCGTTCCCTTGGGTGATTACTTTTTCCCACAAGGCAGGCCCTCTAAGATACACAAAAGCGAATGAAGAACAAAATCCGTAACTCGATCAATCTTTGATAGCAACAAAGAGAGAGAATGTATGTGAAAATTCCCCCACTCACACTCGCACAATATTTTGTTCAATTTTAAGCCCAGATTGAAGTGTGGAGGTGATTGCTTTGTCTTAACCCAAAGTCATGGAAAATACCTTTTGATTCTTAAGATCACTATAAAGCGCGAGAGAAGCGCATACGTCCTTTTCCAATGGCTTTAGTCTAAGTAAGCCCTCACGAAAAACACAACTACACTTGTTCTTTTTACACCCTCAAAGCAAAATGTGAGTACATTTTAAAGCACCAAATGAAGTGTGAGAAATTGCCTTGTTCAATTGTTAATCCAAAAACATAATCTAGTAAGTTGTTGATCCTAAGGTTCTTTTTAATCCTTTTTCAAGAAATAAACAAGAAGGATCCCTTTTAAACCCAAATGAAAGCTAGTGTTCTAAAGAAAGAAAAGGATGACAAATTCTTGAAGAAGTGTTAAACAAAAACTTAAGTGTTGAAAAACACTTTGATTAGACCCCATATCATCTCCATGCTTCTCCTTCCTTTGCTCTTGGCTTCCAACCTACAAAATAGGAAATAATCAGATTCTGAAAAAAAATATAGAAGTTAGAAAACTAGAAAACAGTAGATAAATAAGTCATGAATCAAAGCACGTTCTAAAAAACTAAATTATCCCTTTTTCTATTTTCTAGCGTCGCAATTCATGGTGTCACTATTTTTTCCTTCCAGCAGTGCTCTTACAATGCTGCTTACCAGTCAGCAGCACTCTGTGTCGGGGCAGAGAGCACGATTGCATCGCTCTTTTCATCCAACGGCGTGGTTCCTGAAAGTGTCAGAGTTTTAATTTTTTTTAAAACTGGGGGAGATCGGCGAGTCCATCGGCACAGTTTAGAATTTGAATTTTTTGGCAAGATGAGCTCAGTGGTGCTAAAACAGCGACGCTGACGAGCCTGCGGTGCTGAAACTGCAACGCTGATGAGCCCGTGGTGTTAAAACTGTGACGTTGACGAGCTCGCGGTGCGAAAATAGCGACGCTAACGAGCCCACGTTGGAATTTCCTGTGCGTCAATAAAAATGCAGAATTTTCACAAAAAAGTTAGAATTAATGGAATGTAGCCCTCCCTCTAGCACCAAATGTGCGAACCCAAGCCTAAGTACCTGCAAAACAACATGATTAAACAAGTTAAACAAGGAAATGCAAGCCTAAACATGGATTCCCCATTAGATTCATTAACATAACTCAAATTAGGAAGAAAATGATAAAAAAACTATGAAATCATAAAACAAGATTGAATCCTAATTAAGCAAACTCTCAATCCCATGGGGGAATTGGTGCCAATTTGATGTGGAAATTTGGCCCTTTCCCAATTCCTATGATTGCAAGCTTCAAATGTAGATTTGATGAAGAAATGTGATCCACTTTTGATGATGAATGATGAAGACTCCAAGCTAAATCTGCAAAAGAACCTAGCTAAGAACTCAATGGTATGAAACTTGATAGATATTTGAGCATGGTAACTTTACTCAAATTGTGGATGATGAAATGAGGAGAGGAGCTCTTCATTTATAGGATTTCAAGATGGATGAAAGCCCAAATTTGAGCAATGTGGGACTAACTTTCATCCAAGGATATGATGCCACTTGTCAAGCTATGAATGGATGATGGTTGTGCAAGATTTGGGGTTTGTGCCAATAAATGCCAATATTTGAAATTCAAATTTGTTGAAATGACATGTAAGAGGGAAGGGAAAATGCAATAAATGCCACTTGGCTCAAGGAAAGGACATGTAAGATGAATTTATTGCCTTGTTGGATGTACATGTTGACTTGGAATTTTTGAATTCAAATTGAGAGAATATTCCAAAAGATGCCATGTGAGGGAAAATAGGGATTTAATAAATGAATTAAATCTATTTTCATGTGCAACTTGCATTATCTAGAGGATGTGACATGAGATGAGGTTAAATTAATCAAGGGTTTAATTAATTTAATAGGAGATTAGATGATGTGACTTATTTGACTCAAATTTATGGGTTTATTTAAATCAGATAAGAGAGGAATATGATAAGAGGCTAATTAAATAAATATTTTGATTTATTTAATTAAAAGGGATGGTGTTAGATTAAATCAAATGAAGTTTTAATTTATTTAATTTAATGGATAGACTTTAGAGATTTAATCAAATAAATTGATTATTTAATTAAATAGGGATAATTATATCAAATGGATTGATTTAATTAACAAGAGAAAGTGACTTGATTAAACAAGATGATTTATTTAATTAAGAGATGAATATTGATGAATTTAATTAGATAAGAGAATTTGATTAAACGGTTAGACCGAGGGATGATTTAGGAAGAAACGATGTTAGTAAGTCAGGATCAGATGCACAATGTCAATCAATATATTTTCGATGTCTACAACTAACCATCTGAAATAAATGTTGAAGCCTCACTACTAAATACTTTGAAGAAGGATACACTAGGCTTGTGATGAGACCAATCCTCCTTAGGAGTCATATTTTGCACTACCTTGTGAGGCATACGGTTTTGAATATAGTTGGCACAATTGATAGCTTTGGCCCAAAAATGTTGGAGCCATGGACCTAGACTGAATCATATAATTGGTCATCTCCCATAGAGTTCTATTATTCCTCTCTACCACACCATTATGTTGAGGAGTGTAAGGGACTGTGTGTTGATGAAGAATACCATGCTCACTACAAAAATCCTAAAATGATTGATTGGCATACTCCCCCATTATTTGTATGTATCTATCAAAGAGAAAAACCTAACTGCTTCTCCACAAATGTTTTGAAGGTCTTGAAGACAATGAAAACCTCACTCTTGAGCTTTAAAAAGTAGACCCATGTGCATCAAGAAAAATTATCAATGAAAGTGAGTACATACTTAGCCCTTGAAAAAGGAGTTGGGAATGACATGAGATCACTATGGACCAACTCAAGGGGTGTGGTTGCACATGTAGCTTGACCCTTAGGAAAACAATCTTGACTTTGTTTGCTGAGAACACAACCTTGAAAAACTCCATCTGTGCAAGAGATCTTAAGAAGACCAACCACTAAGTTATGTGTGTGCATCTGTTGAAGATATCTATAGTTCAAATGCCCAAATATTTCATGCCAAAGTTTTCTCATTGAATCAACATGAACTTGTTGAGGACTCAAAGCCATCAAACTGATATAAATGGTTCTCATGATCAACTATCCTTGTAGCAACAACCTTCTCAAGATCCTACAACTGTCTAATAGTCACATTCTTTGGAGTAAACTCAACAGTCTTTCCATCTTCATAATGACAAATTTGATATATGGAAAGTAGATTCATAGATTCGTTGAAATATCAAGAACAAGAACATCCTTAATACACCCATATAGCATCTAAACAAATCCTCTCCCCAAAACTAGAATCTGTGAAGAGTTCCCAATTGTAATTTGAGAAGTAGAAGTATGAGAAATAGAATCAAGAAGATCACGTGAATTGGTCATGTGATGTGAAGCACCTGAATCAAGAATCCAACTATCAGAAGATGAATGAATGACACATGTTGAAAGAGCTTTATCTTTGCCAATGAAAGGAGACTTAGGCACTAAAATGTTATGTCTCCTCATAGCTTCCTCCAAGGCCTCTAGTCTCTTGAAACAACAAGACTCATCATGCCCAGTTTTTCCACAAAATGAACAAGGATCTCCTTTCTTTTTCTCGGAATTGTAAGAAAAATCATTAGAGGTAGAAGGAGGTGGAGTGGACTTATGATTGTTCTTTTTCTTCGGTTTGGAGAGAGAATAACTACCTAAAGATGATTTTTTTCTTGGGATTCTTCTTATTCATTCCTTTACCCTTGGAAGATTGAGTCGTTAGAGCTTGATGCTTAGAACTAGGCAGTGCATCCAACTGAACCAACCTGACCTGCTCCCTAGTAAGATGCTCACAAAACAACTCAAAAGAAGGAATTTTATACTCTTTCCCCATGACATCAATAGTAGAAGAGAACACTTGATAAGGGCCTCTTAACTTAGACAGAATCAAGAAGATGCATTCATCATCAGATTTATACTGCCCGCATCCTTTTAATTGTGATAAAATCAGTTTGAACTGTGCAAGAAAATCTTTAATAGAAGGAAATGCATCTACAGAGAGTGATTATAGATCTGCTTAAAGCTGTAAGATTTTGAACTAATTGAATTGACCATAAAATTCTTCAAGTTTATCCCAAACATTCTTAGGTGTTTTACACTCAGTAATATGAAACAAGTTATCAAATACATGCAAGCCAATGAGCCCTTTTGCTTCATCTATTTTACATCTATGGTTAAATTTTTCATATTCCATAGTGAATTCAATTTTTTGTGCTTCTAACATTTACCATAGACCCTTAGATTGTAATAATTGAGTCATTTTTAGCTTCCATGTATGATAGTTGTGTGGAGTGAGTGATTCAATTTGCCTTTAATCTGCCATGTGGGACAGAAGAACACCAAGAGAAAGAAGACAATGTGGCACTTAAAATGTGCCTTTCACCCCCCCAAAATGCATTAAAATTGGATTTGCAACCCCTCAACAAATTATAATGAAGAAATTTTGCAATTTGTACAAGTGACAAGCTCAAATCAATTATTTTGATTATATGGGAAAAATAGGTTTTGAAGGGACTTGAAACCCTTTACAACAAAAGATACAAAATGCTGCTAATCATGATTTTCATAAAGTCACCAACAACATCCCAACAGCCAAAAAATAGAACAAAACATGTGCTAGTCTAAAGATAAGACACTAGACAAACATCAACACCCAACAACCACAAAAAAGAAAAACAACAGAAAAGAAACCTACACCCAGCAGGAAACAAAAAGCAACAAAGAAGAAAACCAGACACTAATCCAAACTACTCAGGGTGTTGGCCACCTCAATTTGTTGGCTCTATGCCTTTCGATCATATCCAACAACTCCTTTTTCTCAACATCAAAGTATCTCTTCCAATCAGTCGACCCTCTCACAGCAAGTCCTTTGTCATCATCTTTAGCACCTTTTTTACCTTTTCCCTTAACCGAGTGCTCTTTCTCCATAAGCTCAGAGAAATACACCTGATCCTCCCTAAGCTCACTTATCTTTTTGAAAAGGACTTCCAGGGAGTCCACGTTGTTCTTCACTAAGATATGACACACTTGCAAAATATTTTTGATATCCACATTCGTACCTAGAATCTTGGCTTCCAAAGTAGCTGACCTATCTTCACACAAAGATTTGAAATCATGATAGGAACCTTCAATTATTTATAACACATGGTGATTTTTATCACTTTTGAAAAAATGGCTTGTCAAAATTGAAAATAGAGGTTACAAACTGATTCCTTTCAATTTTCCAAGCAATTTAAAAAAAAAAATTGCCAAATTTTGACTTCGTATGCAAAAGTTATGCCAATTACAAGTAAAAAATGCACATGTACCTTTAGGCTGAAAAAATGGAAAAACATGGAAAAATCTACAAAACTCACCTATACCACTACAAAGATCATCAAACCATCTTTTCGATGATATCCCATTTGTAAAAATTTGATACTTTGACAAAATGTTGTGCAAAATTGAAAAAAATGCCTATTTTAGGCACTTTGAAGGCTAAATTTGGGCAAGGAGCCCTGGTGGCTCCCCAGGTGGTGTTGGCACCGACAGTGGCCACTTGGTGGCAGACTAGCAGAGCTTTGGTAGTGATTTGATGGTAGGTTTGAGTTGACCACTAGCAGTCTCTCCTTAACCCTTGGCGGTTTATGCTTTGACCGGTAGTTAAAACTTAATGCTGGTAGTTATATTAACCACCCTCCTGGTGGTTATGATAAATGCTAGGCAATTTAAAATGCTGCTAGTTGTTGCGGTTTAAAATTTTGCGGGGCCTTAAGGCCACTGGGGGGGTTATTAACCCCAAGTGCAATAGTCAACGCTTTATTAAGCATTGTGTTAGTGCTAATAATTTTTATTTTATTTTTTGAAATATTTAAAAAAAGGCTTGTCGAATATTTTTTTTTTAGAATTTTTAATAAAAGTTGTCTTACTTGCAACTTGGAGGGTCATACGACCCTCTAGGTAAATTTTTTTTCCCCCTAAAACAACTTTTTCCAAATATAGTCAAATTAAACATCAAAATTCATGGAATCGGCCTCTGGGACGCAATGGCAATGTTATTTTTTTGCCAAAAATGCTCCTATAAAAAGTTGCTTCTCAAATCTAAGCTTCAAACCCTTATTTTCCAAAGTTGCAAATGGTGACCAAATTGAGTGAAACGAAAGCCAAATCTGCTTTCTCGAGCCTTCTGGATGCAATGGGATAGCCAAAAATATTGTCACTATAGCCAAAAGTGTTGCAATCACCAGATCTCACCAAAAAGCATACATGTAATATAGGATTAACAAATCTTTGCAAACCCTTTCTAATTCTAAAGATCATTTTTAAACACAAGAGAAGAGCATACAATAATTTACAAGATCAATAAAGAAACTCAAATCATAATAGAAAACTTGATGGTAGAAACTCTCTAAGAAAAAGGAAGGGCTCGCTAGATTCAAAGCTCTGATACCATGTTGAAGTGAGTGACCAAGATCTTCAATCTACAACAACAAATAACCTCCAAAAGCAATAGAGAGAAGCAACAATGAAAGATTCTATTCCACCAAACAAGCATTATAATATGATCAAGATGCAAAATATGCAAGAGATGCCTTGCTTATAAAGGCAAGGTGAGAGATAGGATTAGACAAGATCATGAAAAGTGTCTTAATCCTATCACATGAGGCAACTAACTCATAACTACCTAGGATAATGTAAAATATAGATAAGACAACTAATACATCTAGAAGAAAGCTTATATCCTAAGTAAACTTAACATGTGAATAAGTCCCCTAAGTCCTTAGTAAATAATTAACAAGGTACAAGACTTTAATCATACCAATATCTAAATTATCTCCAATCACCTTTAAATTTTTCATAATGTTAATTGGGACATCAATACTCTTGTATAGGGACATATGTCTTCAATAGGGATGAATTCGGTATACACATCTTCTTTTTAGGCAACAACTTCCCTGTAGTCTTATTTGCACTCTTGTCTAAATTTTTATCCTTTTATTTTCCTCTACTTACTAGTGTAGTTGACACATTTGGAACAATAATATCTCTAGCTTGACCTTTGGCACCTACTTTCCTATTTCTTAGTGTTTAACCATTTTGAACTTGTAATACAATTGCTTAGGTAAGAGCTTTAATGTGTTCATTATATGGTTTAGCTCTACTATACATTTGTTGCATCAAGTAATATTTCCACACCATCAAACAATATTGGGAGAAGAACCATGGTCATTTGCATTTGTACGAGTCTCCCATGTCTGCTTACATCACCCTCACATGATCATGTAATTGAAATTGTGCCATTTACATTAGTAAACATATGTCTTTGTACACCATTCATGTCTCAGATGGACCCACAAGTACCAAGAGGCATATGAAAGTCTTTATTTGTTGTATCTTATCCATTTTGAGACCATTAATGATATCTTGAGTCATGTTAGGAGATAGGTAGGGTTTTTTGTTCCAACAATGGAGTTTTAATACTTGGCATGCTAGATAAGAAAAATTCAACAGGAATGCTAGGACAAAAAACTTTAAAACTTAGAAAGTTGGATTTTGAGGGAAAAGTGAATTTTGAGGAAATGGTGCATGGATGACCAAACCCATATTCCTGAATTACAAGGAAAAGGGTCTTAGAGGGGAAAAGGGAAGTTGGGGGGAAAGTTACACTAGAGATGATGGGTTTGCTAGGCATGTCAAGATGAAAATTTTAAAATTCCAAAATTTGAAAAGTTACATTTTAGGTGGAAAATGTGACTTTTGAGAAAATAATGCATGGAGGACCAAACTTAGAATCCAAAAAAATTAAGGAAAAATAGCTTAAAGGGGAAAATGAGAGTTGGGGGAAAGGTGTGCCAAGGATGATAGGTCTAATAAACATGTTGGGATGAGAAACTCTAAAAATCTAAAATTTTGAAAGTTGAATTTTGGGTAAGATAGTGAATTTTGAGGAAATGATGCAAGGAGAACCAAACTTATAATCCCAACATTTAAGGAAAAATAGGCTTAGAGGGGAAAAGGGGAGTTGGGGGAAATAGATGATAGGGATGATAAGTTTGATAGGCATGTTGGGATGACCAAGTCTAAAATCTCAAAGTTTGGAAAGTTAGATTTTTGGGGGGGAAAGTGAATTACGAGGAAAGGATGCATGTGTAACCAAACCCATAGTCTAGTATTTTAAGGAAAAAGGGGATTAGAGGGGATGATGAGAGTTATTGGAAAGGAATACTAGGGATGATAGGTCTAATAGATTGAGGTGACAAACTTTGAAACTCTAATATTTAAAAAAGTTGAATTTTGGAGGAAAAAATGAATTTTGAGAAAATGATGCTTGAAGGACCAAACCCAAAATCCCAAAAATTAAGGAAAAGGTTCTTAAAGGAGAAAATGGGAGTTGGAGAGAAGGCATGCCAAGGATAATAAGTTAAAACAAACATGTTGGGATGATTGAGTCTAAAATATTTAAATTTACAAAATTGGATTTTGGGGGATACAGGTGACTTTTGAGGAAATGATGTGAGGAGAAAACTAAAAATCCAAAAATTTAAGGGGAAAGTGGCTTAGAGGGGAAAAGGGGTGTTGAGGGGAAACTGGAAAGGTATACTAGAGATGATGGATCCTATAGGTATGCTAAGATGACCAAGTTCAAAATCTTGAAATTGCCTAAAATCACCTAAAGAAAGGCCAAATTAAAAGATATTGACCATAAACGTACCCTTTAATTTCTTTTACTAAGGATATTTAATGAAAATAGTTTGAATGGATACCCTCAAAATATTACTCAATGTAGGGGACCCAACCAGAGATTTCTCATATTAGTTATCAATAAAAAGTAAATAGGGTCAAATGCACAACTTTGGAGTAGAACAAAGCAACTTAGATGAGACACATAAAAATGAGGTGCCAAAATGGTCAAAAATCATAAAGAGAGAAGGGAGACTTTGCAACAATTAAAGACCACTTTGTATAAGAATTAGGCCTCCAAGGTGTTGGATTATGTACAAATTAGTCAAATAAACATCATAAAAAAATACAAACAAAATATCATTCCTAGGGAGGGGTATTCAAATGAGAAAGGGTTTAATTTGAATGCTTTAAAATAATTCTAGATGTACATCATAAATCAAGATGATCATATTAAATGGATATGTTCTAGCCATACAATTTATTTAGTTAAAATTCATTATAAATTATTCATGATTGACCTAGAGGACCCTACTTTGTTAACAATAAATTGGTGGCATAAGTATTCTTTACCCAAGGTTAGAGCCTTTACTTGGGCTTCTATTAAAAGGCAATTTATTGCTAGTGACAAATTTAAAACGAAAAATTCTTACTAGCAATAGGTTATAAAAAATAGGTTTCTTAGGTTCATTTAGATGTGACTTATGTTTCCAAGCAAAAGAATAAAACAAAAACCTCTTCATAAATTGCCCTTTGATTGAAAAGTGTTGGGCTTGGTTGTATAATAAGTTAAAAGGTACCTTCTTGCTTCCTAACTCCTTGTTAGATTTTTTCAAGAATTTATTGACAAGTAACTGAAATCAATATTTTTCATGTCTCTAGAATACAATCCCTTCTCTCCCCATCTGGAAAAAAGAGAAGGAGAGAAATAGGAGGATATTTCAAGGCATGAGGGAAAATAGGAATTACTCATCTTACATTTGTAATAAATAATATAACAATGATAATGGTAGAATCTCAATCACAAAAAGAGGATGTTTTATACATAGGATATGGATATGCTAATAAATGGAGCAAATTTAGTCTCCCCCAATTTATGATATGTCTTCATCGACTCTAATTTCTATTAGATAAATCAATGGTCAAATAGGTTCCTCCTGTACCAAGAACATGGAAGATGGATTTTAATTGTGTATCTCGAGGAAATCTTAATCCTTCAAGAGTTGGTTGTATCATTCAAAACTCTAATGTAAACTTGATCAAATCTACCTCAAAGAAACTATCCTTGGGGACTAATAACAAACTAGAGGCAGAAGCATTACTACTAGGTTTGTAGTTGCACAAAGCATGTCCTCTAAATAAAATGATTATTGAAGGTGATTCACTCAAAGTAATTCTCTACCTTTAGAAAATACAATCCTTTAACTAAAAAATCTAAAATATCTTGAAATAAGCCTTAGAGCTTCTTGATTCGCTAAAGGAATATTTTATTTTCCATTGCTATAGGGAGGGAAATAAGCTTGCATAATATTTAACGAATTACGGGGTAGAGAAGTTGGAAGCCATCATTTCAAGTGATAGGCTATCAAATAGTAGGGGATCAAAAGTGTGTGGATTCATGAGAGCAAGGTGAGCATTGCTCTAGTTGAAGGCTATTTGCTTGATCCTCTAGTGGTGGCTTTGATGAAATTATATCATTACATCATTTCATTAGGTATCACTTCCCAAACAAGTGTTTATCTCTCCAAATATGCAATTGATATGTGAATTTTTCTTTTCTATCTAGTGATGATGGATTCTTTGGTATTGGGTGCTAGTGTCCACCAAATAGCTAAATCATAGGAGAAATCACTTTGGATAGGTTAAGAAAGGTATTTTTTCTTCTAGGATGAAGATATGATGAAGGCCATTGAAGAAATATTGAGGGGGTTTCTTAGAGGATTCTAGGTGCAATCGAGTAAATTATAAAATCTCCTCCATGTTGGTAAGAAATATCCTCACTATATAAATGGAGATAAAGATTTGAATAAAGTCCTCAATCATTTTTACATTTGGGAGAAGTTTAAAATGGGTTTGATGGAAGATGTGGATAGAGCCAACCCCACTAAGTTTTTTTTCCCTACTCCAATTTTGAGTTTTAGGGGTTGATTTTATTCAAATGGTGAGGCTCATTAAAGCTTGAATAAAATCCATAATCAAAAAGCTTCTAGCCATTCAATGCTTCCTTAGCAATGGTCATGTCTCATAGGCATATCAATATCACTCAACAATCAAGGTGAAAAATCTCAACTAGCCCAAGAAGTTTTAACCGCTTCAGGAGTGATTCAACGTGGGAAAGGAAAAAAAATGTAATTGATTTTTTGGCTCATTATATGACTCGACTATTTAATTAAGATCATATTAGTTAGTGATGGTCAAGAAAGGTGAAATTCCAAGTTAGCTATCATCAATTATCCAAAGGTTTGAACTTGGCATATGTCTCAATTAGAATTGTTAATATAGAGGGAGGGCCATTCTTCATATCACTTGAATCAAACTACTCTTTGAATTGGTAACACCATTATAGAGGTAGGGCAATCAAGAAAAAATGATGAATCTTATAGCCTAGAGTTTGTTAATTTTTAGATACATGGTCTAGTTAAATATATGCTCTCTCTTGTCGAATTAGTATTTCCTTTTACAAATTGGTATAATGTAAATCTATAAATAGTGATGGTTACCATTTTGTAGTTAGTTAGTAAGGCCTTTTTGTAAGGAGAGGTCAAGTATGATACCATGACTATAATCAAACTATACATTATTAGTATGTTTATAGTTGGTTATGCTAGAGAATTCCAAGATCAAAGAGCTTGAAACAAACTTTCACAAGTGAACAAAATAAGCACACTAGAATGTTTATCAATATAAATGAAGAGTGTATAATACAATGAGAAATCCTTGTATATATAGGCAAGGATGAGGAGGTGAGAAGGTAGGAGTGAAACTCTGACTACCCCTCCAAAGATGGGACACTTGTGATCTCATTTAACAAGTGGGTGAGAAAGTGGCAAGTGTACATGCAATAGGCATCTCAAGTCATGAGGACACATCTCTTAACCATATGAAGTGAAAAAAAAGTGAAATAAACCTAAGAAAACTTAAGCTAGGTGTGAATAGGTCAATCATAAAAAGATGATTAGCTAACTAGATATGATAATGACTCTATTTACACTAAAAATTCCCTTTAAGTGCAACTTAGGGAGAAATGTATGCACTAATAATGAGTCTCGACTACTAGGCCATGTTAGGTACTCATGTACAAATATCTCATAAATTGGAGTAAAGGAGAAAAACCCAGTGGGAAATAAAAACACCTCTCAAAAAGAGAAATGATGTGATAAAATGAAATGTATAAGTGAAGATGAGTTATGGATGAAGGACTCATGATGAACCCAAAAGGAATACTTCTAGCAAAAAGTACAATGAATATTCTCACCATAGGAGAGAAAAGAGAAAAGGTCATGTGACCCCCTAGAAAATGTGAGGTAATGAACTCCATGTGAGAAAATGCTTCCTCCCAAAATTGAAGTAGAAGAGAAACCATGCATTCTCCCCTCAAGATGATTCCAATAGTGTCGGTAGATGCTCAAAATTAGAAGTCGAAGATGATCCATGATCACTGAATACCATTTCTCCCCTTGGGAAGGAATGCCACCACAAATGTGTGCAAGATAACTTCCCATTCCATATAATAATATGCAGAAAGTGAGGCGAATCTCTTTGAATGATGCACATGATCCAAAGATTGAAATGATACCAATGATACATCGAATGATGCTCAAATATCTCCAATCCAATGTTGATTTGTGATGGATGCTAATAAGATAGATCAAGTATCATATGTGATTCTGGAATAGGGACCATGAATGTATGGTTATGTCAGGACCAATGTGAATTTGATAGTACTGCAAATGATGATAATTGAGTTGGATAGGTCAACTCATTAATTTTTGCATAATATTTCACGATAAAAGTTGATGTAGGTGAGACAAGAACAATATATAAAGATGGAAAAAGGTGATGCAACTTCATTGAAGCTGACATCAAATAGAAGATGAATGTCCTCAATAGTGTCATTTGAATATACAATACATGATTCTACAAATAAATATGTGATGTATGGTAGATATGTATCCCAATGTGGGGAATTCAAAATGATAATAGCAATGTTCTGACACAAAGAATAATGAGAACTCATGAATGAGCCAACACCATATTTAGATGTAGCAACAGATGATATGGGAGATGAGATATCAATGAAAGTCAACAGACTACATTGTTCATTCCCAAATGATGATGTCTCACAAGATGTTGGAGTGAGACTAGATGATGATTGTGTATGTGTTGGAACTAGAGGATCGGGTAAGGAAATACCATGACTAAGAAGAATTCGCTCCATTTCCTCAATTTTATGAAACCAATATTCTTCTATTGTATGCCTTTTCTTTTCATAATATCCACATTTTATTTTTCATTAATTAGGAGGATTACAAAGAATACTCAAATGGAAAGGATTTAGTGTGAGAGACATGATCACATGAACCAAAAAAATCAAAAGAAGAAACACCTATATTGTCCCCATTGATTCAGAGAGCCCCCAATAAAGATTAGTGTTGATTATGGCCCCCCCAAAATAATGAGCAAGAAAATTTTACAATTTATGAAGATCGGATTCCAAATCAACCATTTATAATTCACTTTTATTTTTATAAAATGGGCTATCCAAATCTTAATTTTCCAAGAAAAAATTAATTCCGTGTGAAATTATGATAGAAATAAAGAAAACTACAAAATTTTGATAAGCGGGGTGAAAGTTATGCCTAGTCAAAATTTGCTTACAATGTTGACTTCAAAGATTTAAAAAATAATTTTAAACGACAACAAATTGAAAACATCTCGATGCTAAAATGTGGTGATGGAACCATCTTTCCAAAAACTATTCACACTCGGAAAAAACCCCCTCGTTTGCAAGTTATGAAAAAATGAAAAAAATACCCCTTTACAAGTACTTTATGTTTCACAAAATGGTTAGCTTTAATTGTGATTGGTCAGCATTGTGAAAACATAATGTCATTGTTATAATATAATTTTAGGATTTTATTGTTATAGTTAACATGATTTTAATGTCTATACCCTAAAGTAATTGATGGTGAGTATTTGATTGTACCCCTAACTATGCACACTAAGTAAATTGATTGTGTTTTCCATAGAGGCGATATTTACAACGAATTTCCCTATTGTAACAAAAATACTTGACTTTGTATTGGATAAGAAAACAAGCTCTATACTTGGCACATGCATATATTTCAATGGATGTGGCGTTTGGAGGGCGTGTATGACTAAGTCATGAGGTTTAAACCATACACAATGACCCAATAGCAACTAAAACTCCTTTGTTGATCTAGTGCACTAAAGAGGTGAGAGGTCTTAGCATGGCCACCACTTCCTTATGCCACTATGATTAATGCAGATAAAGTGTAAAGGCTTGAGTGCAAATGTGGGTTGCTACAAATGGAATGTGGTGCCTATGTGTAGGGTAGAAAAATATATGAATGAAGAGTTTCTTGTGCAAACTCCCCAAACAAACCATTCGATCTCCAAATTATGGTAGAAAATCATTGCTAATGGTTGTCTCCCTCTGCCATATCCACAAGATTTTCTTCTATTCATCAAATAAATTTTGGGAAAAAAGATGGGGTTGATGGAGAATGAGCCACCCCAAAGGAATGTGCAAGTCACACTATGTCTTGCCTACCTCTTGTCACTCCACCACCCATAATGAAATTCCTTGTGTTAAATGTGGATGGTGTGCATGTAAGCCTAGTGCAGAGGTGAATTTCCTTTTGTGAGTTGTCAAAATTATTCACTCTGATCTTCAAAATGAGCATCTTCAAACTAGAAACTACAAAAAAACCACAACAAACCCTCCAAAGAGGCCGAAACAACTAAAACTTTTCACAATAGGCCAAAATGTATACAAAAAGTAAATATCTACCATAACGAGCAGATGGGAAAGGGGGAGATTAGCCCTCTGCTATTTTTTTTTCAATTTTTTAATTTTTTAAAATAGGCAAGTGGCCCAAAAAATTGCAAAAAATGAAAATTACCAAAATTGATGAAATGAAAGGTATTTTTTTATTTCTCAAGCCTTTTGGACACAATGATGATGTCCATTTGGCTCTATGATACTTTGTTGATAGGGATATGTGCAAGATTCACCTCAATGTGGGAAGGAGCATGCTCTCATGGGTATGATACCATGTTGGAGGATGCCAAGATCAAAGAGCTTGAAATAAACTTCCACAAGTGAACAAATTGAATATAATAGTATGTCTATCAATATAAAATTAATAGCATATAATACAATGATAAAACCTTGCATATATAGGCAAGGATGAGGGGGTGAGAAGGTAGGAACGATACTTTGACTACCCCTCAAAAAATAGAACACTTTTGAGCTCACTTAACAAATGGGTGAGCAAGTGGCAAATGTACATGTAACAGGTGTCTCAAGTCACGAGGACACATGTCTTAACCATATGAAGTGAGAAAAAAGCAAAAGAAACCTAAGTAAACATAAGCTAGGTGCGAATAGGTCAATCCTAGAAAGGTGATCAACTAACTAGGTATGATAATGACTCTATTTACACTAACAGGTTACAATCATAGTCTATTTTGTCATGCAAAGGTAATTGATGTTGTGGGTCTATGTTATTGATAAATGACATCACCCATTTTGTCATTTACCATGTATCCATCTTTTAGTCTCTTATCAAACAACCATGTAATACATTTTCAATATCATAATATAATAGGAGAGGGCCCTTAACCCTCACTTTAATTATAAAAAAATACTATTGACTACATTTAAATATTACATTGGTTTACATCATTTCAAAATTTGAAACATATATCAATTTTATATGCTTCAAATTAAAAAGTTAGAAGTTGTTGCCCCTTTCCTTCATAAAATGGTGACAAATTTGTGCTTTTTCCTTGATTAAATGGATGGGAGAAATGGAAAGAGGGAAATGAGATCACAACAAATCCATAACTTCAATAACATGAAGGGCAACACAATCTTTAGATCTTCATACTTTAGTATTTTTTCTTTGATAGTTGACGGTGTCTTTGCAAAGACGTGTGTTGGAGGAGAGTACAATGGTAGTAATTTTTTTAAATATTATTCTTGTAGAGGAGGGGGACCAAATTCTTAGGACCCCAGGTCACGAGAGGGTCTAGAACAATCAGTTGCCCTGATCTACCTCACGCTAAGGATTGTTTAAGGAAAGTTTAATGTTTTAGGAGGGTGAGAAGGAAGGGCTATTGATATGCCATTGTCCTTATATTAACTCAAGATGTTTAGGGAACCAGATGAGCTAATTCTCAAGTCAAAACTAAGACCTTGGCAACTCTCTGCCAGAGGACCCCAACACAGAAGATGGACAACAGCGTAGTGCGCTAGTGTCCCGGTCAGGCACTAGCATTCATATGGATGAAGAGTACGGAACACAGTTAAGAATTAGTAGAGAACTAACTACAATATGATGAATAGATTTTTATATAATAACATAAATCATGATGGAGCTAAAGTACTAGGAAAGCAAGAAGAATACTCTAACTTAAAAAAATAAGTTGAAAAGAGTGAAAGGTGGTAGAAAATTGAACTCACAATTGGTCTAGCCTCTCTCAACCTCCACACAAATGCAAACCCTACACACAACATAATGGGGAAAAATGTTGGGGTTGTTTCGGGGCTTTCCATAGTCAAACCCCCATTTTGGTGCTCCCACCTCCACAAACAACCATAATAGCCACGAGATGGAAAATGCGATAAAGAAAGGAATGGAAAAGAGTACAACCAACCAATGATAACTACACTATACTACGAAATCAAATGGCAATGTTAAACAAAGTGGATATCACCTCCCAAACAAGGTGCCCTCAAGCACGTGAAGGGAGATGTGAGCTCGCAAGCCTTTAAGTGCCACCATTGTCTCAATAATGAGAGTGAAATTCAGTAGAGTAACACCTTCAAGTTTCAACAATGGTGAAAAATGGAGTGTGTAACAACAAATGTGATCGAGAAAGTGTGTAGAAGTCAAAAGAGGATGAAGTGAATGAATGAAATAGCAATTTGAAGGTGAAATGGAGGGAAGGAAGCCATTTGAGGCCGGTTAGGAGGCGTAGGAACTTTACACTACATCACCAATGGTGAGTTGTAACACCCCTGCAGATTACAAAGGTGGGAATCATGTCAAGATGGTAGTGCCTTGCGTAGATGTCCCTGACAAAAATTCCCCCATCGACACTACAGACAACTGCCAAGTGGGTGGAAGCGAAATGGATAAATTGGAAAAGCATCATCGGGTTTAATTTTTCTAAGGTGAGGGGATGCAAATGGGGAATTTGCAAAGGGTGAAAATTCACTCCATTACATTTCCCCCCACTTTAACGAGCATATGTGCTACCAGATGTGAGGTAAAGTAGATCAAAAGAGTTTAGAAATGTATACCTAAACCATTGAGGAAGTAGACCACAATCCAAATTACCTGAAAGCACAGGAAGAAGAGATGGCTCCACAGGTCCTCTAACCCAAGGAGAGTTGAACAAAATGTGTCACAAATTTGCAAACCTATGAAAGGTGAACAAAAGGCTTTGTAGGTCCTTAGAGCTATAAATTTGAACAAAGAGACCATGTAGTATGTAAGTGCTTCACAGGTCCTCAAACTTGTAAAGGAGGCACCCCCAGGTACTTGGTCCTAAGGGAAGCTGGATGTAAGAGGCTCTGCAGAGTCTGATTAAAAAGTAGCTTCATAAGTGCACCTACAAAGCAACATGTTAATCCGCAAACAAGACATATTAGATAACAAAAAGAATCCATGCAAGAAAGCAAGCAGACAGTCAATAATTGAAGGAAGAGCTTTCAAAGGGGTCCCTTAAGAACCCTTCAAAAGAGAGGGGATCCACTCAAGGGATGCTCAATTTGAAAGTGATGACATTTTTTTCAAAAGAAACAAAATTTTTTGCCAATGATTCTAGCATCACGAACTCCTTCTATAAGATTCATTTCATCAAGGAATTCAAAAGAAAGAATGTTCCCTCACAAGGGAAAGTTCAGATTCTATCTTATGAATCTGAGATGAAAGAAAAATTATTTTAGGAATCTATGTTGAAGAATGTGATTTTTGAAAAATATTTTGAAAAAAAGAAGAGATTTTCAAGAAGAGATTCATTGACCACCGAATGCATCTTTTGAAAATTGAAGCAATGTGATAGCCCCCCTTAGGATGGTGCGTGCCCAACACAAAGACACGTGACATCCTAAGGAGAGAAAATCAAGAATAAAAGTGATGTTGTGGCCCACAGAACATAACAAGATGTAACTGTGGTAATGTTGTCACACATGTGAGGGACAAAAAATGAACACCACAACATCACAAAAGAAAGCAAGGGAAAGATAAAGAGAATGTTGGAAGTGACAAGGTTCTGAGAGGGGGGGGTGAATCAGAACCTTACTGATTTATTCGAAAATTCCTTACAAAATTTGCAATAAGAAACATATAACAGAATATTTACAATTTGTGCAGGAGAAGTATAAGCATCCATCATGAGCATAAAGAAATGAAACTCACAACCATGAAGAAACACCAAATTTGTGCCGAGTGGAAAACCCTCCAAAATCTCATGATTTTGTCATAGGGAGAAAAACCACTCCATGAACCTGTATCTTCTATTCATTCCAACCTTTTACAATCGGCAGTCACTACTGCTCAGAAATTTAACACAACTCATATACATATACAAATGTGCATATATCACTCGTACATGTACACAAGTTTATGATTAAAACTTTTTGCCCCACTTATCCTCAGATACATATATATATATATGTTTTTACACACACACATACATGCATCTAAAGATTACAAGTATATATATGAACTTCGAAACAGAACAGTTGCATATTTCTAACTGAACCAGTTGGAATCTGTTCAACAAACATTCTCTTAAAAAAGCTTCAAAAATAGTTTCAGATTACGAATCTGTTTTAGATAAAACTGATAATCATTAAGCTTCAGATTACGAATCTGTTTTAGACAAAAACTGATAATCATTAAGCTTCGTTTGAGAGATATTCGAAGACAGTTTCCATAACTGCATTATGCTTTGTAACTGACTGAAAACGTTTACATATTTCCTTTAGAAAAACTGTATATAATACCCTGGGTTTAAAACCCCAAAAAAAAATTATTCAAACTTCTAAAAACTGCATAACCATGTTCCGGGTTTGAGACCCTTTTTAGAAGTGAACAAGAATATAAAACCTTCATACCTGTTATGCCCAAGATTCTGCCCAAAGAACCTCATACCTGAAACACAAGACTATGTTCGGCCTTAATACCTGAAACACAAAACTCTGTCTGGTCTTAGGAAGTTTCTTCCTTCTTTCATACGCCTCAGATCCTGCATGAATCCATCAATCAACTTCCCTGTTTCGCACCAAAAATGTCTTGATCCAACCGATTACTTCCTGTTTGTTTTGCAGAATGAATTCAACTTTCATAAACAAAACGCAACAAAAACCGTTTGCTCAGAATAAACGATACCCACAACCTTAATCAAATTTAACCAAAATTTGGAGTCTGCCATGCAAAGTCAATACTTGGTGAGAAAGGACTGACAATAATCAATACTTCGTTCAGACTTGTCAGTTTACGGTGGTCTCAATTAAAACTGCCGACAATATCATTAAACCCTTTTCAATTTTTTCGCTTTAAACAGATGCCATCATATATTCCATGCTATGTCCAAAATGCCATCATACTTTCCATGCCACATCAAAAATTGCCACATGTAACATTTTGCCAACAAAACAAATCTGCCACGTATTTGCCGGATGACAGATAAGTTAACAATCTCCCCCATTTTTGATGCAAAATTTTTCACCATTTCATAAAATGAACTGAAATACCATGTTGATTATAAACAAGATAATGAACTTAAATGCCAAGCAGATTTACCATGAAAACATGATTAACCTATGAACCAAGTGCATCCAAATACAAGAACCAAACCTGAACAAACCAAAACTGCTGAGCCAAAAGAACAAAACAAAACTGAACCTGTATGAACCTGTGCCAATACTGAACCTGTATGAACCTGTGCCAATACTGAACCTGTATGAGCCTGTGCCAAAACAAAATCAAAACTGAACTGTGATCACAAAACGAATTGTGATCACAAAACTGAACTGTGCAAATTACTCCCCCAAAATTTATGCATCAAAAATCTAACCATCTGCTTTAAATGTTTTCTGTGAAAGAAGCAGAAATCTAACACAGAATATGAAAAGTAAAAAACTTATTCCAGCATGGATTGAGAGAAGACTCCCAATCGAATTCTGAACTGTTCAAACAATTCTCTAGGAAGAGCTTTGGTAAAAATATCAGCAACTTGTAATTTAGAAGGTACATGAATAAGAATGACCTCATTTGATGACACATGTTCGCGAATAAACTGCAACTTGATGGCAACATGCTTAGTTCTAGAATGCATAACAGGATTTTTAGAAATCTGAATAGCACTGGTATTGTCACAAAGGATTTTCAGAGGTTTTTGAACATGAATACCCAAATCTGAAAGCTGATAAGACATCCAAATCAACTGAGTACAACATGCTGTTGCAGCAATAATTTTAGACTCAGCAGTAGAAATAGTGACACATTCTTGTTTTTTACTGTGCCAAGCAACTAACCGATCACCTAAGAAAAATGCAGCACCACTAGTACTTCGTTGATCATCTTTACATCCACCCCAATCAGCATCTGTATAACCAATGAGAGCAAAATCATCATTTTTTGGATACCACAAACCATAATCCAAAGTACCTTGTAAATATTTAAAGATACGGTGAACAGCATTGAGATGAGATTGACGAGGAGCTGCTTGATATCTAGCAACTTGACATACAGAGTGCATTATATCTAGTCTAGAAGCAGTAAGATATAAAAGACTTCCTATCATAGATCGATACTCTCTTTGATCAACAAGAGGAGATTCATCAATTTTCACCAACTTACATCCAGTTTCCATTGGTGTACCAACTGGATTACAAGTATCCATTTGAAACCTTTTAAGCATTTCCTTAG
Organism: Sequoia sempervirens; assembly: GCA_007258455.2. Taxonomy (NCBI): domain Eukaryota; kingdom Viridiplantae; phylum Streptophyta; class Pinopsida; order Cupressales; family Cupressaceae; genus Sequoia; species Sequoia sempervirens. Next base: position 29,821 of record VDFB02055263.1, read on the forward strand.
CATATTTCAATTGAGAGATAAACAAACCATGTTCAAGCTGAGAGACTTGAATTCCCAAGAAAAATGTCAAAGGTCCTAACATGGACATCTCAAATTCAGACTCCATGATTCCTGAAAAAGTTTGTGCTAAATGATCATTAGTAGAACCAAAAATAATATCATCAACATATATTTCAACAGCCAATAAATTTTCATTGTCCATTTTTGTATACAAAGTGTTGTCCACATTTCCTTTAATGAATCCATTTGCAATTAGATGTTTATCTAATCTGGAATACCAAGCTCGAGGAGCTTGTTTTAAACCATATAAGGCCTTTTTGAGACGAAGAACATAATCAGGCTTGTCAGAAGATTTGAAACCTTCTGGCTGTTCCATATAAACTTCCTCCTCAAGATATCCATTTAGGAAAGCAGTTTTGACATCCATTTGGTAAACAGTGAAATTTTTATGAGTGGCATATGCAAGAAAGATTCTGATTGACTCCAACCTTGCAACTGGTGCAAAGGTTTCACCAAAATCAACTCCTTCTTGTTGTGCATATCCTTTGCAAACAAATCTGGCTTTATTTCTGATCACTACACCTTCCTCATTTAGTTTATTGCGGAATATCCATTTTCCACCAATAACATTTTTACCATCAGGTCTGGGAACAAGTTCCCAAGTCTTGTTTTTCTCTATCTGATTTATTTCATCTAGCATAGCATTTTGCCAACTAGGATTTGATAGAGCTTCTGTTACATTCTTTGGTTCAAAATCTGCTATCAAACAAAATTGTTCAGCAATATTTACTTGTTCTCCTATTTTGGCTTTTCTTCTAGTTAAAATTCCTTTATCAATATCACCAATAACTTGAGACTCAGGATGTCTCTTAGCTATTATTCTAGAAGATGTTTTTATCTTTGATCCATCACTAGTGATTTTAGAATTGGAACAATTTTCAGATTCTATTTTTCCTGCAAGTTCATCTTCATCATCAGTTTCAACTTTATCTTGTTCACAATTTTCATTATGAATACTTTCTGATTCTTGAAAAGATAAACTTTCATATTCTTCTTTGTCATTACAGCATACAGATGTTTCATCAAACATAACATTTATAGCTTCTACAATTTTGTTCAGCCTTTTATTAAAGCATTTATATGCTTTGCTATGTGTAGAGTACCCAAGAAAAATCCCTTCATCAGATCTTGAGTTAAAGTTTTCTAAAGAATCATCATTCTTTCTGATAAAACATTTGCAACCAAATATTTTAAAGTTCTTAACATTTGCTGTTTTCCCATACCATAATTCATATGGTGTATAAGCTGTCCTAATTCTGATTTGAGCTCTATTTAAAATATAGACAGCTGTATGAACAACTTCTTTCCAGAATTTGTCAGGCAGCTTTGCTTCATTTAACATGGTCCTGGCCATTTCTTTGACAGTTCTATTTTTTCTCTCTACAACTCCATTTTGTTGTGGTGTCCTAGCAGTAGAGTATTGTCTTTTTATACCTCATTTTTCACAATACTCAATAAATTCTTGAGAAGTAAACTCTCCTCCTCTATCTGATCTTAAGCATTTCAGTTTTAAATCAGTTTCTCTTTCCACCATCTTCCTGAAAATTTTGAAACGTTCAAAGGCTTCTGATTTATGTTTCAAAAATGTTACCCAAACCATTCTTGAATAATCATCTATAAACAGCATGAAATATCTCTCATCATTTAAAGAGGCTGTTTTGGTTGGACCACATAAATCAGTATGTACTAATTCAAGTGGTCTATTTGACAGATATTCTTTTGTTTTAAAAGAAACTCTTGTTTGCTTACCTTTTATACATTCTTCACAAACAGATGCAGGTTTAGTTATTTGTGGTAGTCCCCTGACCTTTTTGTTCTTGTTGATTCTAGCAAGATTATCAAAGTTCAAATGTCCCAGTCTTTTGTGCCATAGCCAATTTTCTTCCACTTGACTCATAAAACAGGTATTGACCAATGATGTTTCTTGAATAGTTGAATCTATCAGATTATACAGATTACCATTTGTTCTTAACCCACTAGCAATGACTCTATCTTTCCCATTTTTAATATGACATTCTTTTGCATTGAAAGAGATAGAATATCCATTATCACATATCTGACTGACACTTAAAAGGTTATGTTTCAACCCTTCAACAAAGTACACATCATGTATTGGTGTATCATTATTTAAGATTATTGAGCCTTTTCCTGTTATATAAGCTCCTGAGTTATCACCAAAACGTACAAAACCTCCATCAAAGCTTTCTAAGGTTTTGAATTTGTTCTTACATCCAGTCATATGATGAGAACAGCCACTATCCAACACCCATGTTGCAGATTTTTGAGCAAATAAGACTGTTTCAACAATTAAGGACTTTTCATTTGTCTTTACTTGTTTCCATATCTGTTTAGGTCTCAGATTTAATTTACACTGATTTGCATAGTGTAGACATGCAAAATTTACATTCTGCATTTGATCAGGTTCATTCATCAACCGAACTAGATGTTGCATTAGGTCCATTCATCACCTTTAATCCATTCATTAAATAATCTCATTTATCAAATAAACATTATCAGTCAACCTTCATTTTGCATCATCCATTTAATTAAATAAATCAGGACTTTATGTCAATCAAATCTTAAATCATATTCCACCATTTTCTGATTTAAATAAATCAAGTATTTAAGTCCAAAAAGTCAAATCATCTAATCAGCATTAAATCAACATGATCATCATCTAATCCTAATCTAATGCTAATCACATCCCACTTGCATTATCTAGATCTAGCCACTTGCACAATAAATCAATTTTATTGATTTATTAAAATCTCATTTTCCCTCAACATGAAAAGTCAAACAGGGCATTTATTGCTCTCTTTCTTGTCCCCCTCTCAAAATTTATTGCAAATTTGAATTCAAAAATTCCCCCTCTTGGGCACTCTTCCCAAATCTTGCACACACATCAACTAATCACATGATGACAAGTGTCCTCAACTCATTGGCTTGTTTTTGATCCCACATTGGTCCCTCTTCAACACTTGGCATTTTGAAAATCTTTAAATAGGTGCATCATCCTCAAGCAAATCCTTCACAATCTATTGCAAGGTTACTCTCTTCATTTGAGATTCGATCTTGTTCATCATCACTCCACCATCTCCATTTGCATTTACACAATTTGAGCTTTTATCAAGGATTGGGAAAGGGTCACTAGCACATGTGACACCAATCCAACTATGGAATAGGTAATTTGGTTTTGTTTTCATAATGCTTTGGTCTTTCTAGTATCATTTGTTGCATTTGGAAATATTCCTAAGGTATTTCATAGAGGCATTTTAATAGAGTTTGCATAACACTAACCCCTATATGAGTTTAGTTTTTGCAGATTTTAATGGATGCCTACACATAGTGACCATAGTAAAAACATTTGAAGCACCTAATAACTTTTCTTTTGCCTTGACTAGTGCTATTTTTACAAAAGATTGCTTTGTGCCCAAAAATATTACAGTTGAAACAATATCCATTGAAAAACAACTTTGTTTTCTGATTAGTAGATTCTTCAGAAGAACATTGCAAGACATTCAGTTTTTTATCCTTTTCTTCAAGTAAGAATTTTTGACTTTCTATAATTGAATTTGCTTTTATTAATTCATCTTGAAGTTTTTGATTTTCAGTCTCATGATTTGCAACTGATTTTTTTAACCTTTTAATTTCTTGCAGGGATTTTAGAAGTTCTTCTTCAAGATCAACTTCTATTTCTAAATCAGATGAGGATTTAGGCTCATTTGATTCAAATTTAGGAGTATGTACTATTTCAGCCATAAACAATTTTTCCCCTTCTTCATCTGCATCACTGGATTCTTCATTTGGATCCTCTTTTGAAAAAAGACTTTTCTTTTTGAAATCCTTAAACCTTTTATTCTGATTCCAAGGCTTCTTTCTAGAAAACTTCTCAGATTTCTCATCACAATCATCAAGTTCAATATTTGGACATCTAGCAGCAAAATGTCCTAATTGACCACAACTGAAGCATTTGCTTTTATATTTCTTTGCCATTCTTTTAACCAATAATGCTTCTAAAGCATCAGTTAGATCTGAATCACTCTCATCATTCTTTTCAACCTTAAAGGCTGATTCTTTTGATGAAGAACTAGCTTGATTGCTAATTCTCATTTCATAAGCAGTTAGAGTTCCTTGAAGTTGATGTAAGGTCATTTTTGAAAAACTTTTCTTTTCTTCTAATGTAGAAATTTTTGTTTCAAATTTAGGTAGGACTAATCTAATAACCTTTGAAACAACATCATGTTCTTCTATGTCTTCACCTAGACCCTTCCTGGCATTCACAACTTCCTCAATTCTTAAGAAATATGCAGCAATGGTTTCATCCTCACTCATTTTTAGATTGTCAAACTGAGTTTTAAGAGTAATCAGTTTAGATTCTTTAACCTTGTCATCTCCTTGATAGATAGTTTCAAGTTTTACCCATATATCATTTGCAGATTTACAATAAATGACTTTGGCAAAGACATCTCTAGTAAGACCACAAAGAAGAGCATATCTAGCCTTCTTATCTAATTCAAATTTTAGTTTCTCATCAGCATCAGTAGGAACTGACGCTGGAACAGTGTATTTTGTTGTTACTACATCCCACATCCTTACATCTAGAGAATGTATAAATGCTTCCATTTTAACTTTCCAGAAAACATAATCATTTCCATCAAATAAAGGTGCCCTATTAAGGAAAGCTCCTTCAGAATGTGCCATAACTTCCAATAACCAGAGATCAATTCCTAAAGGGAATCCTACGCTCTGATACCACTTGTTGGAAGTGACAAGGTTCTGAGAGGGGGGGGGTGAATCAGAACCTTACTGATTTATTCGAAAATTCCTTACAAAATTTGCAATAAGAAACATATAACAGAATATTTACAATTTGTGCAGGAGAAGTATAAGCATTCATCATGAGCATAAAGAAATGAAACTCACAACCATGAAGAAACACCAAATTTGTGCCGAGTGGAAAACCCTCCAAAATCTCATGATTTTGTCATAGGGAGAAAAACCACTCCATGAACCTGTATCTTCTATTCATTCCAACCTTTTACAATCGGCAGTCACTACTGCTCAGAAATTTAACACAACTCATATACATATACAAATGTGCATATATCACTCGTACATGTACACAAGTTTATGATTAAAAATTTTTGCCCCACTTATCCTCAAATACATATATGTATATGTTTTTACACACACACATACATGCATCTAAAGATTACAAGTATATATATAAACTTCGAAACAGAATAGTTGCATATTTCTAATTGAACCAGTTGGAATCTATTCAACAAACATTCTCTTAAAAATGCTTCAAAAACAGTTTCAGATTACGAATCTGTTTTAGATAAAACTGATAATCATTAAGCTTCAGATTACGAATCTATTTTAGACAAAAACTGATAATCATTAAGCTTCGTTTGAGAGATATTCGAAGACAGTTTCCATAACTGCATTATGCTTTGTAACTGACTGAAAACGTTTACATATTTCCTTTAGAAAAATTGTATATAATACCCTGGGTTTAAAACCCCAAAAAAAAATTATTCAAACTTCTAAAAACTGCATAACCATGTTCCGGGTTTGAGACCCTTTTTAGAAGTGAACAAGAATATAAAACCTTCATACCTGTTATGCCCAAGATTCTGCCCAAAGAACCTCATACCTGAAACACAAGACTCTGTTCGGCCTTAATACCTGAAACACAAAACTCTGTCTGGTCTTAGGAAGTTTCTTCCTTCTTTCATACGCCTCAGATCCTGCATGAATCCATCAATCAACTTCCCTGTTTCGCACCAAAAATGTCTTGATCCAACCGATTACTTCCTGTTTGTTTTGCAGAATGAATTCAACTTTCATAAACAAAATGCAACAAAAACCGTTTGCTCAGAATAAACGATACCCACAACCTTAATCAAATTTAACCAAAATTTGGAGTCCGCCATGCAAAGTCAATACTTGGCGAGAAAGGACTGACAATAATCAATACTTCGTTCAGACTTGTCAGTTTACGGTGGTCTCAATTAAAACTGCCGACAATATCATTAAACCCTTTTCAATTTTTTCGCTTTAAACAGATGCCATCATATATTCCATGCTACGTCCAAAATGCCATCATACTTTCCATGCCACATCAAAAATTGCCACATGTAACATTTTGCCAACAAAACAAATCTGCCACGTATTTGCCGGATGACAGATAAGTTAACAGAGAAAGGACAAACAATGACATAATGAACAAGAGACAAGGGGATCTTATATTTCTGGGTTGGAGCTACTCATAAATATAGATAGATAAGTATAATAATATATAAATGAACTATCATCAACCCCCTACTATATTAGACCATGTGAAGAAAGGCACGTGAAAACAAAATGAAAATTAAAAAAATGGGTCAACATGGAAGGGAGGCCTAAATGCCCCCAACACTCTGCATTATCCCCAATTGTCAAAAATCAAATTACAACAAATAGAAGAATGATGTGAAAATAAAAGAAGTTTTATGGCACAGAAGCACTCATGTATCCAAGCACCTATGAGGGTGACAAGGGTCATCTAGGAACATATAAAACAAGCACAGGGGAACACAACACACAAACATTCTAATCTACATATAAAGAAGAGGCGACCCCTAGCCCTCATCAACCAAGAGGTCATCATTCTCCCAATCTAGATCACTACAAGGGGAAGGTGGATGAGCCTGCAATGGAGAAATATCAAGGGGGTACCCTCTGAATCTCCTACAACAAGAGCTAAGGAAGATGGGCCCTCGAGGTCCTCTCCACTTAGTTCATATGAGGTGAATGTCAGTGATCTTGCAAATATCGCCGATAGAGCTGAGACATCATCCACAGAATTGAACATGCACTTTTACAAGGGTGCCATGTGTCAATTCAGTGGGCAATGGAGGAGGCGCTCTAGATCCACTGCTAACCTCACTGAAAGATTCATGAGTAGTGACGAACTCTGGGGATGCCTTGGCTACCTCTGTCAGTATGATGACGCAAGCCAATGAAAAACCAACCTCCGAAGAAGGCGAACCCTTCTTCTGACCCCATTGCAAGTAGGATCATCCTCCATATTTTGCTTCATCGAAGGATGCAAGATCCCCATAGATGAAGTAGAGGGCGAGGAGGGAGAGGAGAAAACTACGACAGACACCATTGAGGTGTTCGACATGTCCATGAGTTTTGAAAAAGGTGGGATGTTTGGAAGGGACATCAGAAGGGGAGGCTCAGTCGAAGGAGTAATGAATACCTACACACTCTTCAGGTGAGGATCATTCACGCTTGCAAGGAGAGCCGGGAGTAAGATTGAGGTGGATGGAACTGAAGCAGGAGGGGCGGGAGAGGAGGATACAACAAAAGATTTCAAAGAAAGAGTTGTTGGATCCTCTTCCTTCTTCTACAAGGTGGATTGGTCAGTAGCCAAATCCTTCCTCTAACGCTTGCGCTCACACGCAAGGCGGTTTCTACGACTCCGGGAGCTAGAGGTTGCAACTTGAGAAGGGATGGGAGGCTCTTGTTTAGCTATCAAAGTATCCATCACAACCATTTCTGGTAGAGGGAGCGACTCCTAGATGGGAATAGGAGGGAAAGATGGAGAGGAAGATGCAATAATAGCGGGGGGAGCAGGTTCAAGCACCTTAATGGCGAGCCTCTTCCCATTCACTACCTTAGAGGTAGCAACAGTAGGAAGTCGCAGAGGCCGAGACATAGAATATGCTCCTCGAGGACCCTTCCCCTTACCATACAAAATAGGCCAAGGCACCGTGGGTAAGCTAGGAATTTCAAACAACCGATGATTGGCCTTCCACCAAGTAGGCATCATCAGACTCCCCAAAAGATGCATAAGAGCAGAAGTCAATGGCGCTGCAGCAAGGTGGGAGGCAGTGATAGGTGGCATAATAGAGGAGGAAGAAGAACCCTGAGTGGACTTCTCCTCCTCCCTTTGTGTAGCGGCAGAGGCAGCCTCATGTTGCACCATCATGGAAGCCTTATGTGAAATAGCATAGGGAGAAGGAGGGTAGATTATTTTTGGTGTTATGACCCCATTCTTGTACTTCACATAAGTTCGATACAACAAGTCCATCTTGGGAGGGAGTGGACCAACAGGGGTAGGCCATAAGTGATCAAGTGTGTATCCCCCATGTGCTAAATGTAGACACATGAAATTGACATCATGCATATTTAACTAATCATATTTGCTCGTCAATTAAATAATCCAAGGTATTTAAATTGAATAAATTAACTTTATTTAATTTAAGCCTATCATCATCCTTTTAATTAAATAAATCAAACCTATTTAATCAAACTATGATTAATCTAATCTAACCACCCATCACATCCTCTAGCTTTTCCCACTTGCACCAATAAAGCATTTTAATTCATTTATTAAAATCAACATTTTCCCTCAACAAAGCATCTTTTGAGAATATTCCTCAAGTTTGAATTTGAAAGCAAGTTGACTTGTCCCTTCCAACATGGCAATAAATCCCCTCTTACATGTCCCCCACTTGGCATTAAAGTCACTCTTTCTCCCTCCAACAAGCCAAATTTGAATTTGAAAAAGGCCAACCAATCTCATTTATGGGCACATTGACCAAAACTTGCACATTCCTCAACCATTCACAAGGTGACAAGTGGCTCCATCTCATTGGCTAAAACATTATCCCACATTGGTCCCTTTTGAGCACTCTTAACATTTGAGATTCTATAAATGGAAGCTTCATTCTTCAATAATCCATCCACAACCTTCATGCAAAGTTACTCTCTTCAATGGAGAACTAATTTTGTCCACTCCACAATTTATCATCTTGATCATCAACATATCATGGAGCTTAGCAAAGGATTGGGAAAGGGATTCTTTCCACATCGAAGAAGCACCAATCCACTATGAGATAAATATACTTCATGTTTTTTATATGCTTATTTATCTTGATTTAGTTATCTTGTCATTTGTTTGCATTTGGAAGCATTGATGTATTATTTCATAGGGATGCCTTATTTGGTTTGCTTAAAGTCTACTAATGATGCTAAAAGTTGTTTGTTTTGAGCAAATGTAGAATTTGACATCCACACTACCATGGACTTGTAACCGGTGTCATGGACTACATTCACAAAACCCTCATGGGAAAACTTCAAGCACTTATGAATCACCGAGGGAACTGTGTTCATGGAAACTAGCTAGGGAATGCCTAGTTTCACCCTAAATAGCTTGGACCCTAGGATAATGTCAAAAAGAGCATTCACAGTCCTAGGCCCAATGAGGACTAACAAGGTTATAGAACCGATGGGAGGGATGGAAAGTCCATTGTGTGTACGTATAGTTATTCTAGACTCATCATATCCATCCTTATGTAAGAAGTTTATCAACATAATCTCCTCTATGATGACATTCACCTGGCATGTAGGGTCAACGAGAATGCATTCACTCATAGCAGGGTCAACCTTGTTAGTCAACATAATCTCCTCTATGATGACATTCACCCGGCATATCGACAAATCCTGCGAGGTAAATGTTATAGTAGGGTATCCACTCATAGGTTGTGTAGATGGGATGGGTAGATGCAAGAAAGAATCCATCTCTTACGTACACTAAAAAGGACTTTTACGGAAGCTGCCAAGGGTCAGACAGTGACCTACTCAAGGTTTTTCTTTGCAATGCTTAGGAATTCTTCCAGCTATGCCACTAGGGGTTGTAGGTTAGGTTGTAGGGCTAGGCACCTTGCAACGCACACACCCACAACACTCCTATAACACGGGGGAAGAGTTTTTGAGCACTACCAAATGGGACCAAAAAAATTCATGTCGGGTTCACCAAAATGTAGAGGAGGGGGATCGAATGCTCAGAACCCCAGGTCACGAGAAGGTCTAGAATGATCAATTTCCCTAATCTACCTCATGCTAAGGATTGTTTAACGCAAGTCTAATGTTTTAGGAGGGTGAAAAGGAAGGTCTATTGATCTGCCACTATCCTTCTATCAACTCGAGAGGTTTAGGGAACAAGATGAGCTAATTCTTGAGTCAAAACTGAGACCCCGACAACTCTCTTCCAGAGGACCCCAGCGTAGAAGATAGATGATAGCGTGACGGGTTGGCATCCTGGTCAGGCACTGATGTCCATATGGTCAAAGAGTAGAGAATAGAATTAAGACTTAGTAGAGAACTAACTACAATATGATAAATAGAGTTTTATATAACAACAAAAAGCATGAAGGAGCTAAAGTACTAGAAAAGCAAGAAGAATACTCTAACTTAGAAAGATAAGTTGACAAGAGTGAAAGGTGGTAGAAAATCAAACTCATGATTGGTCCAACCTCCCATGAGCTCCACATAAACACAATAGAACGGGAAAAAATATTGGGGTTGTTTCGGGGCTTGTCATAGTCAAACCCCTGTTTCGGTGTTCCCACCTCCATGGACAGCCAGAATAGCCATGAGATAGAAAATGCCATAAAGAAAGGAATGGAAGAGAGTACAACCAATCAATGGTAACTACGCTATACTATGAAATAAAATGACAATGTTAAACAAAGTGGATATCACCCCCCAAACAAGGTGCCCTCAAGCACATGAAGGGAGATGCGAGATCGCAAGCCCGTAAGTCTCATCACTGTTGCAACAACGAGAGTGAAATCTGGCAGGGTAACACCTTCGAGCTTCAACAATGGTGAAAAATGGAGTGTGTAATAGCAAATTTGATCGAGAAAGTGTGTAGAAGTCAGAAGAAGATGAAGTGAATGAATGAAAGAGCAATTTGAAGGTGGAATAGAGGGAAGGAATCCATTTAAGGTCAATCAAGAGGCACAGGAACGTTACACTGCATCGCCAATGGCGAGTTATAATTGTTATCTCTTGGATTTGCACCCCGTTGAATGTGAAATTCAACAATCTAGTGAAACATGGGAATGATCCCAAGGTGTGGGTATCTCAAACGAGATCAAACCTCTGAAGAAGGTCGGCTTCCTATAGTATCACCTAAAACTAATGATCTTTTCTATTGAGGAAAAGGGTAGAAAGAGATGGTCTTCTAAAAATGAAAACTGGAAAAATGTACCTCTATGGTGATACACCAAACCTAAAGAGGACAAAGAAACTCATAACTTCAAACACATAGTTGCCATGATAGAAAATGAACTTGCACTACCTATTACTGTATGTTTTCTGCATAAATATTTCACAGAAGGTCCCCAAGGCTCAATCCTCAAGGAGGGGGGGTAACCTCACAGCTAGAAGTCATTTTGCATTTTATGACACAATCTGTAACCTGCATTAACATACCTATGCATAAAGGTATCAAAATCATGAGACAAAATTAAAAGGAGGTGATGAAACTCTCACAGATAACTTGATCCATCATGTGGGACACATAATAATGCACTGAATAAGAAGGAAATTTTTTGTATCAATAGCATCCAAGGCTTTCTTTGAATTTCATGTCCAAAACTGAGTTACATAGTACATGCTATATTTTCTACAAAGGACTCACAAAAGTCACATAGCATAAAATAACCACTAAGAACTAACTCAAAAATGAGTCCAAAGTGACTATATAAACCAACTATCCAAGTAGTTGCACCAAAAAAGGATCTAGAAGCTTATGAACTCATATGCCTCCAAAAAGCCTAAAAAAAAGCAACTGAAGCTTCTCCAAAAGAGCTCACAAATGTGGAAAAAGTAAAATTTGACTATATCCACCATAAAATCACTCCAAACTACCCCTATATGCTCTCAAAGGCTTTAACTTCCAGCCAAAACAATCTTCTAAATCTTTGGCACTTGTTCACAAACCTCCGTCAACTACCTCCAAGATGCTTGGCATTTCATAAATTCAAACTACATAACCAATTCCCTTTTGACTCATCTTGAAACTTCAATGTAGCAAATACGCACCTCATAATTTTGCATTTAAAATCACATTTATAATTAAGTGATTTATTTATAAATTATCACTTAATTAAAAAAAAATGCATTTAAAATCAATGCAAAATAAAAACAAGACTCAGCCTATGTCTGAAGATAAGCTAAAATGCATTAGGGAAAACACCTTATTGCTAGGAAAAACAAGGTCAAGGTATTAATTTACTACAAAGTTCTTTAAAACAAAAGGCACAATGCCTTAAGTTTGTTAGTGTACCTTTAGGATTTTCAAACCTTAAGAACAAAACTCGAGCCTAACATTTTCCCGTTCATTTTACTTTGCATTCTTGCTACTAAATGGCGCCACCATCATGAGGGTTTATGGAGAAATCTAGAACATTTTGTAGGTCTGGTGCTTCTTCCACGGGCTGAACTTGGTGAGTTTCATGTTCATGCACTGTTGATTTTCAACAAGAAAAAATATGCAAAAAGCTATTTCCAGCCTTTTCGTGTGCAGATTCTTTAAGTTTTATTTGTGCATTTTATTTTTCTTTCTTCAAAATACAAAGGCCAATTAGCTCAATGGTCGTGGCCCTATGTTGTTCCTGTTGATTCTTTGCACATAGATATCTTCATTTTTCTTTGGATATCATGCAATTACGACCAGTGTTTTCATAATCAACATTTACTATAATAAGATGGCAAGTTTATAATATGAATGAGATTTCATGAGAGAGTGCATATCTAAAATAGGAACTATCCCAATCGACTGCTCCATAAGGAATGCTACCCTGTGAATAAAATATGTTTTTTGGAAAATGATTCAATACCATTGCGTAGTATGGGAATTATGCAAAACTAAACACATTCTCCATTCATCCATGAACAAAACCCTTTTTTTGGTTGCGTATTCACTTTTTATAAATGGAAACTCCTTCTATATGACAGGCCGCGAGCTTCTATGCATGTTCCTATACTCAATTTCTTGGAAATATAAGCATTTTTAGTTTCTATGATGCCATGTAATGGCAACCAATAATGTCACAATCCTTTTGCTATTCCACTTGAAACCCATGTTGTCTTAACATCTCAATTCCTTTGGTAATTATCATGTTTTCTATCCTGTAGCAAACTTGTAGAAGACATCTTTACTCATTTTGATAACTTTTCATGATCTCACCATCTCTTGTTGTGTTGTGCATATTCATCTTACTGGTTTCATGAGATGTCATTCTACATCTTTTAAATGAAGTTGTAGCTCTACTGGCTCTCTCTATTATCAAGCTGCTTCAAGCATCTTCAACATACATTGAAATTGCCTTTGTGACAGTCCTATATAGCAAGGTTGTTGTCTTCTACCCACAACCATAAATAAACCTTATCACAACCCTTGGTATTTGTAAAATAATAAAGGTTTGTATAAAATTATCCTGATGCTTTGTGAGATTGCTCAAGGCCACGGTATTCTTTCATAATTCTTTTCATTGTTAGCTACTCACTTAGGACTATTAATTGTTGCATTTTGTTTGGAGTCCTCTAATGTCGATCACTGCTCATGATCATGATACTATCATAGGTTGTTCCTTCACTTGTGCATTATGAAGCTTTCACTGTGACAAGGATTCTCCTTTGAATAGATTGATAATATAATTTACCATTTGATTAGATCACCTTTGAGACAACAAGGGACTGGCATATGTTCATTTTCCCATAGTATTGTTGTCTTTCATGATGACTTTTTCCTGACACATCAGCATAGCTGTGTTTGACATTTGAACTCCAACTACACTAAAAATATAGGTTTATGCTATTGTCGTCACTTGCATCTTTGTCCTCATGATAATTGTGATTCCTTATGAAAGTCATTGCCTCTTTATACTTTGAAAGACCTCTCATGATTGCCGCTTTATTGCACAGGGTTCATTGTCGATTTTGATGCTCTTTAATTTGCCATATAATCATTGTAATATTTTGTCCATATCATGCTTAGTCTTGACTGTCTACAACATTCTCAATGCTGCCCCCCACATAGGAATGATAATCTTGATCATGATTTCATGCTACAAATAGTGTAAACAACTGAGATGGATGTATTCATGACTGTTCTAATGAATTTCATTGTCCTTAGTCTTCTATAGAGATACTTAGAGGTTTTCAATTAGACAAGACTATTTTTTACTTTACTATTGTCCTCCAAGGTTTTAACAATTGCAAAACATTTTACCTCATTCATTGTTGCCTCATTGTCTTCTACATCATGATTCATAAATTTCTTGGAGCCTTGTCATTCGTGAAACTTATCCTAAGACTGTCAACCTCTGTCCATTGTGACCGTATTTTAGTCCTTTCTCTGTCATGCATGGTGGTAGCTCTAAAGACCTTACTTTCATTATCATGAGTGCCTTCTATCTTTTAAAACTATCATTACCACTGGAAGACTAAAATACTGTTACTTTACCAAGAACAACATGTAGGACTAAAATAAATGGAACATATATGTCAAGAGATATACATAAACATTCAAATCATGAAAATAGAGGTTCTTGTAGCATTGAAATTGATACTTTCTATTATGACAAAAATGTATCTACAACACATAGGGAAATAACCTCTGTGCACCAAGGGCCTGTCACTTTTTTTTTACTGCATTTGCAACATGATATATTACTATTGCCTACAGGTATATATGTTTTCATAGATGAGTAGGTGTATAAGGTCCTGACATCTTTTCATTGCTTTACTCACTATAGTTGTATTGAACAAACATTGATTGTTTGTAACAATGAATTCATCAATTCACTATTATGAATGATAAGTACCTTGTTGTGCATGTTTTGCACACACACCTCGCCGTAGGCAGGGACCCCCCTTTTTCACTCCCGATAGGCTGCTTTGCTCTTGTCTTGTTTTGTGTGCCCCATTTTCCAAGCCCAAATTGGTCATGTTCCTTCAAACGATCAAATTCCCCTGACCAAATTCACCTACTTGGGGTATTCAAATCTGGGGAGAAACAAAGTCCCCCTTCCCTTTTCTGCCTTTTTGTCTTGTTCTTAATGACTTGGTCCCTGATTGCTCGATTCACTTTTTTCCACATTTTTTACTCTGGTGACAACTTTCTGGTGGATTTGGGATGTTTTTGTGGTGCCTAAGTGAACTACCAAGGTTTTGTCAATGTTTCGTTAAGTTTTGGTGGTTTCAAAACTTTCCCTCTGGAACTCCCTCCCTCTTTGGCTATTTTGAAACATCTGTGGACCCCCGATGGTCTACTTTCCACATTTTTGACTTTGGGGACAACTTTCTGGTGGATTTGGGATGTTTTTGTGGTGCCTAAGTGAACTGCCAAGGTTTCGTCAATGTTTCATTAAGTTTCGGTGGTTTTAGAACTTTCCCTTTGAAACTCCCTCCCTCTTTGACTGTTTTGAAACATTTGTGGACCCCCGACGGTCCACTTTCCACATTTTTGACTTTGGGGACAACTTTCTAGTGGATTTGGGATGTTTTTATGGTGCTTAAGTGAACTTCCAAGGTTTCGTCAACATTTTGTTAAGTTTCGGTGGTTTCAAAACTTCGTCCCTCTTTGGTTGTTTTGAAACATCCGCCGACCCCCGGCGACTCGGCCCCTCCGTGGTCGTTTTGAACATCCATGGAGCCCTGGTGACCCGGCCTCCAGAACCTGGCCCCTCCGTGGCCGTTTCCGGGACTCCACCCCTTCGTCGTCGTCTGAGACTTTCCTTCCAGGCCGTCGTGTGCTCATTGCCTTTTCAAAAGGGCGGTGACCCTTCGGTTTTCCCCTTCCAAGCTTCTGGTTTTTTCAAATGAGTCTAATCTTAAGTAAGTTTTTCTAGGCACTCTTCCTTCCCCTTTTCCCATGCACTATAATTGAAAAATATTGGTTTTGCTAAGTTTTGTGAGGTTTGGGAACTTCCCTTCTGGTTTGTTGTCCCTCTTTCGCTGCCCGCCCCCTTGGGCCCACATTAATGTTTATAGTCCAAATGAGCTCCAAATATGAATATTATGATCTTTTGATGATGCATGGATGGATCTAACAAGGATTTTGCAAGATTTGACTAACGTTTGCCTTGATTTGTGTATGAAAGCATTTACGACACTTCATGTACATAGGATTCAAGGAGCTTACTGTGGGTCCATTAGGAGACCCATTGAGAAAGTTGAGCAAGGAATGCGCATAGCTCCTGTCAGCATTCATTTCATGTTCATCTCTCCCCCTAGCACCCACCAATAGGGTCAGTGTTAGAAGAAGGCCTGTGCCAAGGAAGTCAATGACAAAAATGCAAGGGGTGGCCTTAAAGAAGGCACGAGGGAGTTGTCCGCCCGAATCAAGGGCAACCAATCAATTGATGCCAATCGTCGATGGGCTCGTTTGATCCAATGAACACTGCAAACACATCAAGCAAAAGGCAACTTTCAGGCAGTTTCAACTATAGTGAAAAGGGCAATTAGCTAAATGACGAAATTGCTACAATGACTGGCACTAGATGACAAAACAGGGAAAATACAAAGATGTATTTTAAAATTGTTGGATAATGGGGGGTAGGTGAAACCCTAATGTAATCAAATTTGGGCCACACAATGTAATTTAATCTTAGCCATTCATTTGGGCTTTGGAAAACTACAAATTGGGGCTTGCCCCTCATTTGTAAAGGGTTGGAGAACTAGTGTAAAAAGCATTTGCAACAATAGAAGACAACATTGCATGATTTTATGGATGTTCTCTTTGATTTTTCTCATCTTGCATGCATGGTTCTACTTCCATGTTAGTTTTAGTGTTTTTTTTTTGAATGGTTGTCATGATGGTGTTGCTATTAGAGTATTTGATAAGCTTTCAGCCAATACTTTTAGCACTTGTTGATGACAAGCTGTTGTGCAAAGTTAGCATGGGCTTCTTTATTCCAATGTTGCAACTTAGTTCAATTGCATGTTCATGATGTGCATGTGCAATCTGAAAATCAACAGACCTTAGGAGATTGCACTGGTTTTGTGTAGCTGTAGGTTTCTCTTGGTCAAGAAAAACCCAATTTAGGAAGCCTGTCTACTGTAGTAGCCACCATTGTCACTGTTCATTCATAGTTTCAAATCCAGGAACCTTCTCTCTTCCCTGCCCTTTTTCCTTTTTTTTAATGAGTGACCTTAGGAAAGGTTCATTGCACATTGTAAAGCTAAATCCATTGATAAAAATGGAGTTCAAGATTGTTGTTTGAACCTACAACAAACGCACAGTAACTCTCCCATCTTAAGAACTTCATTTGCAAATCCAACTTCCCCACTTTGTAACTCATACGTAAGTCCGCCTTGTGATTCCAATAAATCACATAAATCAACTAAGATATTCCAAGCACTGTCAAGACCTAACACCCGAGAGACCTTGGGGAGATTTCCAGCAACTTGTAGTTGGAGATTTCCTTTCAAGAGAGGTAGTGCACATACGCATTGCCTGTGTTGAGAAAGTGTGCATAAAAAACACATGAACATACCTGATCGAGGCAACTACAGTCATCCTGGGCTCAACCCTTGTGGGAGCCACATTTTACCCCACATGCTATAATCAGATGAAACAAAATAGTAACAAAGATTTAATCTATACCTACACAAGAAGCAAACATATTTGAAAATATTTGCATATGATTGATGTGTTTGATGATCCCATTGTTTTCTTGGACATATAAAGTTTACATGCTTATTTAATACACTTGAGGATCAGTTTATATGTTCATGGGTGCATGTACATGTAATGTGAGCAACCTTCATTGCTTAGAGCACTGCTCTAACATCATTGTTATTTCCAAATGTAGGGACTGGGAGCAGGGAGCTAAGGAGGATACAAGGTAGCTCGAGGAAAGAGATAAAGCAAGGCAACAGACACCAAACCAGTCATTAGGAAATGACTGGCCTCTTCCCTTATATGTGCATTCTATTTTCTTTATCCATCAATGTATAAAATTTTCTTCATTTCATTGAATAAGTTAGTCTCACGGCTTGTGTGAGATAAATATGCACTTTTGTATCAGTAAAGATTACTTTTCAGAAAGATTTGTGCAAATCTTTTCTACATTGCATGCACTTGGATAAATGCAATGATTTGTTACTATAATCTTGTAATCTTTTTGATTTTTCTATTTATACAATTGAATGCAATATAGAAAAGATAAATATGAAATGTACCTCTCTTTTAGTTTGCAAATTCTTTAGCTCAATCAACTTGAGCAAGTAACAAAAATGGGCAATAATAATGCCCCTGCAGATTCCAGAGGTGGGAATCCTGTCAAGATGGCAGCACGTTGCATAAATGTCCACGTGTCACACTAGCGTCCTCGACAAAAAATTCTCCCATCGACACTACAGATAGCTGCCAAGTGGGTGGAAGTGGAATGGATGAAGTGGAAAAGCATCGTCGAGCTTAATTTTTCTAAGGTGAGGGGATGCAAATGGGGAATTTGCAAGGGGTGTGATTTAACTCCATTACAATTCTATGAGTGAATTGATTAGAAATAAGGTTTAAAAATAGGCCCATAATATGTCTTTGGGAGGAATACCATTGAAAAATGAAAGGATTAAAGTATAAGGAGGTGGGTCAAGTTACTTTTAAAATTTAAACATAGACACTAGTACCAAACAAGGTGAGTGTTTAAAAGACTAGCATTTGGTAGCATAGGTGTCCTTGAAGAGTAAATAGTCTATTTTTTTAATTTATAAGTGAGATATTTCTAAATCCATTGAAGCAAGGGAATCACTCTCTTTCTCTTTAGTTTTGGTTTATTTCCTTTCTTTATGTTTTGTTCGGGTTTTGCAGTTTTGTTTTGCTTTGAGGTGTTGTCAGGGTATTTCTTCTTTGGTGACAACTTCTTGTCGCTGCAACTTCCCGTCACTTCTTTTCGCCATGTGGACAAGGAAACAAGTCACTCCAACTTGCTCTTTCCTTTCAAGCAGGTAAACAAATAGTTATCGAGAGATAGTTATCCACCCTTTTTGGAGGGTTCTGGACATCGAGGAGGAAAACCCGTGCAGAATTTAAAAAGGGAGAAAAATAGTTGTAGGAAGAAATAGGGGTGAATAGAAGATTATGGAAATTGACCTCCATCATAAATGGTGAAGAGGTGAGTTGAATCGGGATCATGCGAGCAATTAAGAAAAGAGGAAGGATTAAACTGAAAAGGGAGAGAGTCAATAGAAAGAAGACCAGTTCAGGTAAAAGGGTAGAGCATAGATAGCAATAGTCTCTGGAAGGATATAATACAATGTAAACTGTGTCAAAGAGAAAATAAATAAAACCAAATTTTGTTCTATTATTTATGTTTGTCTCTCTGTGTTTTGATACTAACATCTGGGTATTTTCATTTACTTTTGCATAACCCGATTCCTATCTCATTGTATTGTGGATGTTTGGGTACTGAGAACTTACATTAAATATGAATTTCCTTCTTTGGTGACTATCATATCTTGTTGATAGAAGTTCTAGTCCTTGGTTTACCAATAAGGTTGTTATCAAATTGGTATTAGAGCCTAAATATTTGGGTTCTTGGTGGAGTGAGCAGAATTCCACCGAAAATGATGAGAGGCAGAGGAGCTCGATGAAGAGGCAGAATAGGACATGATGATCAAGTCCTTGAATTGTTGTAGAACTTTCTTGCACGAATGGATGCCATGGAGAGGGCACAATGAAGAGGAACACTAGTGGATGATGCTAGTGAAGTTGAAGAGGAAGAGCGACCACAAGCGGATGATGAAGAAGAGCAAGAAGGGCCTGAAGGTTTTGAAGAAAGATTGTTAAGGGAAATTTTGAATGTTTGTTCCAAACCAAATATTGAGGTTCCTACGTATTATGGAAGCCTCAATAGAGAAGAACTTATATATTGGATTAATGACCTAGATAAATATTTTGAATATGAGGGAGTTGCAGAAGAAAGGAGAGTGAATTTTGCTTGTACAAGGTTAAAAGGCCACACTGCTATGTGGTAGGACTATGTTCAAACTAAGAGGATAAATAAGAATAAAGAAAATATTAACTCTTGGGATCGTATGGTTGCAAAGCTGAAGGAAAATTTGCTTCCAAGAGATTATCAAACTAATCTCTTCAAAATATTACAGGACCGCAAACAAAAAGACATGTTAGTCAAATACTAGACGAAACAATTCTATAAGTTGGTGATTCGGTTTGGGCATAGTGAAGAGGACATGGAGAAAGTAGCAAGGTATTTGAATGGGTTGAAGTATAGTTTGCAGGATGAATTGAGTCTTGCGTCCCCTAGATGTCTAAAAGAGGCTTACCAATTAGCCCTTAAGGTAGAGGAGAAGTTACAAAGGAAGCAAAGTCAACAAGAAAGAAAGAGAGGAAGAGGATTTAGGGGGAGAGGACAACAGTCAGGATGGGGGCAACAACATCATCAAGAAGAAGGGAATGGAAGTTCTAGTGGGACAACCAATAAGGAGCGAGGAGGATATCAAAATAAAGGAGGAAGAACATATGGAAGAGGTGGATTCCAAGTAAGAGGTCAAGGGTTTGTTGGTAAATGCTTTAAGTGTAATAAATATGTTGGTCACAAGAGTTGGGAATGTCCATAAGCTTCACAAGGAGGACATATGAAGTTTGAAAGGAGTAATTAAATTGTTCAAGCAGACCAAGAGAGTGTAGGGTCACCTGCTCACCATAAAGAAGAACCATAATCAGGAGAATATTTGTTGTTCAAGAGGGTATAGTTGAAGCCACCCAAGGAGAGTCAAGAACTAGTCCAAAGAAGGGAACTGTTCAAAACCAAATGTAAAGCAAAAGGTAAGTGTTGTAAGTTAATAATTGATAGCGGTAGTACATACAATCTAGTGGCTACTGAGATGGTGGATAAACTAGGCCTTAAGAAAATAAAGCACCCTTCTCCTTATAAAGTTTCTTGGTTGCAAAAAGGGCACCAATTATTGGTAGATGAACAAGCACTATTGAATTCTAGATTGGTAGTTATAAGGATAGTGTGATGTGTGATGTGATGCCCATGGATGTATTTCATGTTTTGCTTGGTAAACCTCAGAAATTTGACAAGAAGGCGGTGCATTGTGGAAGGGAGAATACTTACACCTTTGAGAATGATGGAATCAAGCATACCTTGTTGCTAATGCAAGAACAAGCAGGTGGAAACAACTATAGTAATAGTAGTAATATCATGTTGGTGAGTGGTAAGGAGTTCCTACATACCATGAGGAAGGAGGAGATGACATATGCTTTAGTACTCAAACCCAAGGTTGTCCTTACATCAATGTTGATGGGTGTTTTAGCACTTCTCAACACAGGCAATGCATAAGCGCATCACCTCTCTTGAAAGACAATTTCCTACAAACAAGTTGTAGAAAACTATCCTAAGGTATCTCGGATGTTAGGTCATGACTTTCTTGGAATGTCTCAATTGGTTCATGTGATTTGTTGATAATCATAGGGCAGCCTTACGTATGTTAAGTTGAAGGGAGATTGGATCCTTAAATGGAGTTTGTGAAATTCCAAAATGATGTTTTGTTGTTGCAAGTTTAGGACAGTAGTCTAAAACTCCATCTTTGACATCGGATTTGGCTTTATGATGATGCTAGAACTTGGTTTTAAATTTTACTTCAAAGAAAGGTCAAAAGGGAAGGGAAAGGTAAGAGTTCCTAAACCTGCAACTACTAATGAACAGTGATAATGGAGGATGCTATAGTGGACAACCTTCCTGAAACTAAGTTCCACTTAACCAAATCAACTAACAGTATCATGAAACTAGTGCTATCTTATAAGGTCTACAGGTTTTCAATTTTTCATTCACCATAAGGCATGAATAAAACATGAATTTTAAGAGCAACAAGGAATTTATGTTCAGACTAGCTTTACACTACTATTTATCATCAACAAACAACAAAAATCATGAACAAGGGCATCAACACAATAGTATTCTTTAGCATCAATGAACAACATTCACTAAACTACTAAAAGCATACACACAGAACAACAAATTAAATCTACTCAAATATATCAACCATGAGGAGATGAATCATGAAACATGAGAGAAAATCAAGAATCCACCAAAAAGCAATGAATTTCTATTGAAATTTCAACATGTCATTACAACAACTCAACTCTCTCTTGAAAGTGAGACAAGATCCCCCTATTTATAGTTTCCCAAAAGAAAAATGAATGGTCAAAATTTAATCTCATTGTATGGCCAAGATTCATTACAAATTAGGGTTTCACCTACCCCCAATATTTCACAATTTAAAACACATTCCTTGGCTTTTTCCCTATTTTTTCCTTTAGTGGCCTGACATTGTAGCACTTTTGTCTTATAGTGGTTTGCTTTTTGGCTACAATTGCACTGTTAAGAACTCATCATCAATGATAGGCCTTCCTTGATTCTTCTAGATAGTGGCATACTCCATAAATTTGCCCATTAGTG
>VDFB02055264.1:0-39113 GCA_007258455.2 Sequoia sempervirens
TCCACCAGTACCTATGTAGCCCATGTTCTTCATTAACTGACATCCTTTTCTTTTTGGATCAATAGGAAGGGGAGCTTCCTCTTGTTTCTCATGATATATCCATTTAGATATGTCTCCTTCATCTATGATCTCCATGCTTAGTTCTCCCCATTTTTTAAAGGCGGTAGGTTAAAACTTGATTTCTTTGGACACTTTCTCAATGTGATGAGGTTGATCATATGTCTTTGGAAAAAGTGGCAATGTACCATGTAGAAAGAATCCTTTAGGTTGTAATCACCACAATCATTGTCTTTGATTTGTACTTTGATTGTAGAGAGTGTGTTTTGAAATTTGGATGTAGTTGCTAATGTCACTGGATCAACATAAGTAGATGAGAGTGGAACTTCATCATTCTTAGGTACTTGAAGTAGTCTATAGTATTTCTCTTCCATAATTTTGCAATAATAGAAGGGTTTAGGATCACCGTGAATTTTTACATCTTTTCCATCGTAAGGAAACATTAGACAATGTTGATAAGTTGATGCCATGAATTGCATAGCATGAATCCATGGGCAGCCCAAAAGGATGTTATATGGCAAGTCAAGGTCTAAGACTTGACATGTTTTTTATGTTGTAGTGGGACAAACTTGTATGGGTATCTTTATGGTTCCTTCTGAATTTCTCTCATTGTCATCATAAGCTCTAATGGTTATCCCTTTTGATCTTTCAATTACTTCTTCTGAGTAACCCAAATGCTTTTACCAATTGAAGGGTACATATTTTTAGACCTACACCTCCATCTATCAAGACTCTCTTGAATTTATGTTTATAGACATAGACCTCGAGATGTAGAGCACCATTATGGAATGATTGTGATGGGAAGTCTTTTTCTATGAATATTGGTTAATGGGTGGATGTGATGTGTCCTACCATAGATTGTAATTGCTCAGTATCTATATTGGTAGGGATAAATTATGAAAAGAGAGCCTTATATAAGACCTCTTTGTGTGTAAGGGATATCCTCAAGAGTTCTAGAATGGAAATTTGTGTTGGTGTCTTCTTGAGGTGATCTATGAGGCTATAGTCCGTAGGATTTAATTTTGTTTTCCTTTTTAGTTGCTAAGGATCCTTTTGAATGGTGACCTTCCCTCTTTGTGTGGTGACTCCACACTTAGGATTTTTTCCAGATATTGTGGTGACTGAGATATAGTTTCTATCATCTTTTATATGACCTATGACATTGTCATAGGTGTGATTGACAAAATGAAGGTTTTAGCCTTTCCAGCATCATTTTGTTTGCCATGATTGGGCATGGGATTCTTGTACATTCCTAAGCCATTATTTCCTGATGTTCTTGCATGTTGATCAATGTTTACCTCACCATGATTGATGAGGTCCTAAATGTTCTTTAGTTTCTTACAATTGTTGGTTTTATACCCTTTCGTTCAATGGTACTCACAATAATCATTGTCATTGTACCATGAAGGTTTAAATTGTGGTTCCTCATACTGTTTGAATTTAGGAAGTTGTGTTAGTTTTGTTTGTATGAATTTGTTCGAGACTACCTTGATAGGTTCCCCTAAGGGAGTGTATTTATGTCTTGTTGGATAGTTATTCTACCTTTGTGGTGGTGGTCCTCTTGGAGGATTTGTGTTTTGTAAATTTCATTACGGATTATGCTATTGAGGTTGTGTATTATGTACAAACTTTGTATCTACCACACCATCGTTAGTTGCATTTTTATTTTTGGCCCATTTACGAGGTTTGTCACTCAAACTAGATGGTTGGTTATTGTTGTTATAGATTTGTATAAGGACATCAGTAATAAGAGCCCTCTCAATGCTAATGCCTTTTTATATGAGTTCTTCGAATGTTTGCATGCATTGCATGTGTAGTTGAAATATGCATTCTG
Source organism: Sequoia sempervirens (assembly GCA_007258455.2). Classification (NCBI taxonomy): domain Eukaryota; kingdom Viridiplantae; phylum Streptophyta; class Pinopsida; order Cupressales; family Cupressaceae; genus Sequoia; species Sequoia sempervirens. Next base: position 1,892 of record VDFB02055264.1, read on the forward strand.
AATTGACATTTTTTGGGACAATATCCACTTGTTTTTCAGGGATAGGTGGTTTGCATTTAGTTGCTTTATGTTTCCATCATTGAAGGAAGGAGGCAAATGTTTCACTCTTTTTTTTTTTGATGGTGTATAAATCAGTTACTGTGATATCTACATCAATGTTATATGAAAAGTGGGCAACAAATTGATCAATGATTTCTTGAAACGTTTTCATTCCTCAGGGTAATCGTGAAAACCATTCTATATCTTGTCCACCTAAGATACATGGGAATAGACACATGAGATATCAATTGTTATAAGACACATCCATATAAGTGACATAGAACTCTCGTATGTGCTCTTCTGGGTTAGCTCGTCCTTTATATTTCTTGAATTTTGGAATTTCAAAGTTTGGAGGAAAAGATAACATGGTAATGCTCCTGTCAAATGGATATGGACATACGCCTTGGATAGAGTAAGATTTTCTTGTCTTCCCCATTTGTATATCTTGGATTTTCTATGTCAAGCTTTGTATTTGAGAGGATATATCCATAGAAGGAACATTTTTTAGTGGATTGAGAGCATTATATTGATTTGGATCTTGATATGTCAGTGGGTTTGCGTTGTATGGATTATATGCAATTTGAGGTTGCAGACCTACTTGATATTGTGGATTGGGTTGCAGTTGAGAGGGTACAATGTATGATCCATAGTGAATTTGGGGGACGATGTTTTGTTGTGGGGGTTGTTTTTGTTGTTGTTGTTGTGCAGGAAACTATTGTTGGGCTTTCAACTATTGTTGAGCATGAAAATTTTATTGAGCATGCAACTATTGTTCCTAGAGATGTTGTTGTGCTTGGAGTTGGTATGTTTTGTTGTTGTTATGGAGTGGTAGTTTGTTGTTGTGGTGTGATGTATTGTTGTTGTTGTTGTAATGTGGGGATATAGTGATGTTGTGGGTTGACGTTTTGTGGAAAGGTATTTTGTTGAGGAGGTTGTTGATGGTATTGTGGAATGAGATTTTATTGTTGAGGGGTTGGATTTTGTTGAGGTGTTTGCTAAGATGTTTGTTAAGAGTGATATTGAAGTTTTTGTTAAGGATGTTGTTGTGTGAGTTTTTGTTGAGGAGGTTGTTGTAAATGGATTGATCCCATAGTTCATTACATTTGGATTTGGTACATTGGGATTTGATATATTGGTGTTTGGTGGTGGATTGTTTGTATTTTGAAGGCCTAGGATGTTAGGAGTCCCTAGACCTTGAGTGTTGTATATAGGATTGTTATATTGGTTTGAAAAGTTAGTTTGATCCACTCCTTGTAAAGTGACTGTGGGTTGACTTGGTACATTTTTTGAAGAAGGATTAGGTATTTTTTCAATGACATGATGCACCAAGGGGTCACTTCCTTGTGGATGGTTTCTTGCTCCAAAAGATAAAAAGGTTGGGTGTTCCCTAAGTTGATTGATATCAAAATCTGCAGGGAATTTAGCACCGGCTTTTGTGAGTCTTAACATGTATAGGTTTGAATCAAGACTTAACATAGCATCTATTTCCTTAACAATAGATGGGTCTTGTTGTATCTCTAATATCTATTCAGGAGGGAAGTCATGGAGTGTTTCAACTTCAACTAGTTTAGGTTGTGTTTCTGTTTATGAGTTAGGCATTTCCCATGGCATATCACTAGCACTTGCAACCATACTTGTGGCAGTGGGAGGATTTGAACCACAAAGACTTGTTTCCATTTTATTCTTATGTTGAGATCATGTTGTGGTCATGTAACTTGTAGTTTTCCTAGGAGATAAGATTATGAAAGTGTATGAAGATGTTTTTTGACAAGATATTTGAGTTGCCTCAAATTAGGTTATTAAAGACACCCTAAGCTTCTTTGGACTAATGATGAATGATGTTTGGATGAATGGAGGATATGAAACCTTAAATTTGGACAAAGTTGGTTTTGACTAGATCTCTTGTTTAATTTTTTTTTAGGATGATTCCTTGCTTGTCCTAAACAAATGAGTCCAAGCTAAGGAAGACAATAAGGAGGTTACTGACTTTGGGAGTAGACTAATGAATCCAAAGAAAGTTAACTCACAAGGATGATACTAATACAACTAACTACTTGAAAGAAGACAAATTTTCAAGTAAAGAGCCAAACTAGGGGGTGTGATAGAGATCTTAACCAAAATTAGCAATGCTTAATCTAGGTTGTTGTTTTGAATGAATTGTGTTTTGCTAATTGGGGATTGATTTGACCCAAGATAGCTAGGAAGTGTCTAGACAAGTCCAACATGGAGTAATGACTATGATATGGGATGAAGATGGAAAGTGTATGTTTGTTGCTTTGGGGTGGTTAAGACTATTGCAGGTCTGTTTTACACAACTCTTTGTTTTGGCATAGACTACTGATGAAAGCTAGAAACTAAAATTTTGCAAGGTTCTTCTATTTAAATTGACAGTTAAACACAACATGCTACAAACGTGTCAAAAAATAGTCAAACATGATGCACTCCCCTTGATAAACATGACACACTACTGCTAACAAATGCGATGCTTTACCCCTAACAAACACGACACAATTTTTCAAAAGCATAGGCCTATAGACAAAGGTGACACCGTATGACAATCAGATATAGTACTATAAGATTTGATAGAAAATTGACTAAGAAAAATACATCAGTATGAAAATAAAATGCACCAAGATGCATAAAAATATGACACACGATGATAGTCAAATGCAAAATTGTAGGATTTTTGAGTGGAAATGACATTGAGACAAATGCGCACTAGTGTACAAATGGGTCAATATACAAAAAAACATGTCAATATGAAAATCATATGCAACAAGATGCATACGGAAGAGACAAAAAGTGATAGATAGATGCAGTAAATTGACTCATAAACAGGTTTTTAAATTTTGATCCTAAGTACATCTATTATTTTTCAAATTTTGAGGATTAATTGTTTGTTTGATTGATCTAGCAAGTGATAAAATAAACACACATAGGACTAACTTCAAGGGTTTGTTGGTTGATTTTCACATGCCTTCTTGATGTAGAGAAGAGTGGAGGTTGTTTAAAAAAACACAATTCAATCAACTTTGAACAATATTTTAACCTTAAAAACCCCAACTTGGTGTCTAACTCACAATTTCCTCATATTGCCTTGTACCATTCCAAATAGTGAAAATTGAGCATATCTTTCGAAAGAAGTTGCAAACCCACAAACCAATCACAGATTTAGATACCCATTTTCTTCTTTTATAACATATCTCAAATGTAGGGGTGGTTTCTTTGGATCATAACCCTCTATTTTCTACTACTATGCTTGAAGAATGACCTAATTAGGCTCCTACAATAGGGCACTTATTGATTCTACACACTCTAGACCCTAAAAATCCTTTACAAAACCTTAGAAACATCAAATTAGGTTTGTACATGCACATTTTATCAACTAGAATGATTCCTAAAGATCCTTTCTATGAAACCCTACTTCTATGCATCATTCTTTACTTAAAACATGAAGAAAATCAACTAGGGAATCAACCAAAATTTCCCAAAACCTCATCCATGATCTTGCCAACTTGGTAAACACAAAAAAAACATAATATACCTCCATTTTATTGAGTTTGACAAGATTTCAACGGTGGAATGGAGAATTCTACATTTTTCTTGCTCTCAAACCCTCAATTTTAGGGTTTTCAACTCGTTTTCAGAAAATTTCCTCAAATAGGCTTCAAACTTGATGAAATCAATCCAAACTAGAACCAAAATGAATTTAGTTCATGCCTCCACTAAATTCAATGCACTTTAGATCATAACCAATCAGTACGGAACTGTACCAATGCTTGTAGCAACAAATTTACACTAAAATTGTAGAAAATGAAGTTTCATTCAATTATTATTTAAACACCAAATATTCCAACTAGAGAGTTTCCTCAAAGCTCTCAAGGCCTATTTAACATTTTCTCACTAAAAAAAAATGGTCTCAACCACCTTTCAAAACTAATGACCCTTCACCTTCCAAAACAAGACAATAAAGCAAAGTTGCATAAGCAACTTTTACAACATTTTACAAATCATGACATCTTTACCAAAAACTGACCCTATGAGACTAAAAGCATTATAAATGGTCTAAATAGACCTTATTATATCAACATTAGACTCAACAACACAAAAAATCAACATTATACCCTATTGACAACATTTGACTGGGTGCCTTTCCACCATACACCTAGACAAAAAAAGGAACTCAAGTCCCCTTGAGGACTATACTACCACAAACCATGTTTGATCACATCATTTCTTTGGTCTCCAAATTCCTTTCCATCTGGTAATCCTTTCCAATGAGTCAAGTATTGAAAACATGCATTGTTTCTCACCTTTGATCATTTCTTTCCTTGAAAATGTTGTTCTTCACTTGGTAGATGAACTTGGATTGCTCTTTCATTTGAGAATATTGTCGCATCTTCCCCTGTACCTGTTACCAAACCTCTTCCATTCTTGAATTGAATTGTGTTCATTTTTACTCTCTTTGTGTACTTAGATTTTTCCATATTTTCTTGCAACTTACCCTTAATCTCCTCACCTTTTGTGCTCACCTTTTCCATCTGTTGTGGTGCACTTACAACTATTGCCTCATCATACAAACTAACTCCTGACATAAAAGAATGATCAACATCTTCTTGTGAAAATAATGAATGCAATACCTCTTTTACCTTCTTAGCAACATACTCCTCACTCCTACCTTTTATCTCTTCCATCTACTGATCTGCCCTTATGTCTACTGCTTTATTAGGTTTACAAACCTCTGATATGAAATGACCAACCTCACATTTACCAACCTCAAATTTACCAATCCTTGAATGACCACTATCCTCTTTGGAAAACAAGGAACAAAACACTTTATTCATCACCACCTCAACATGCTTCTCAAACCAATTTTGCATTCCCAAAATCAATTCATCCTTGACCTTCTCAATATCATTTTCCTCCAAAATTGAATCATCCTTCAATGTTGCTATCTTAGTAACTTCATGTTTAGGAGTTGCTGCAAACTCCTCATGCTTTTCTTCCTCTAGCTTTATAAACTCTTTCTTACTTAACATTATCACATTAGGCTTCATGATATGCCCTTTATAATCTTCTTTCAAGGGTGTCAATGTATAAGAGATTCCATCCTTTTGTATCTAATAAGCGTTGCTTCTACCATCATATAAGGCATGTCTATCAAACTGGTAAGGCCTTCCTAGCATAAAATGGCACACATCCATAGGCAATATATCACAAAGAATTTTGTCCTTGTATCCACCTATATTGAACTCAACCCAAGCTTGCTCATTAACCAAAATAGACTGACCCTCATTCAGCCAAAACACTTTATAAGGAGTATCATGAGGCATTCTAGGCAATTTTAGTTTCTCAACCATTTGAATAGACACCATATTATCAGTACTGCCCTAATCAACTACAACCTTACATACCTTTCCCATGCACTTGCAAGTGGTCTTGAAAAGTGTTCTTTGTGATGACTCCTTCTCCTTTGATGCTTTGATGAGAGTTCTTCTAACCATTAATGATTCTCCAACTTCTAGAGCAGCATATTGCATTGGAGAGTTTACACTCTCATTATCATCTTCTTGCACCAATTGAACTCTCTTTTCACTACCATGTGAAGTAGAAGGTTGTTTCTCCAAGCACTTCCATGCTTGATGGCCAAATTGATTGCAATGATAACATCTTCCAGAGAAGGTATTTGAAAATCTACCTTGTCCACCAAATCTTCCTCTCAAACCTGATCCACTGCCTCTAAATCCACCTCTTGCATCAACATCTTGTTCTTGACCTTTACTTGCATCTTCTTGATCCTCATAGGACTTCCTTGAACCTCTTCCTCTAGCATTGTTGCATTTGCCTCTACCTTGTCTTTCTTTCCTTTTTTTTAACTTTTCTTCTACTTTAACAACCAACTGAAAACATTCTTCAATCGTTCTAGGGGTGGCAAGACTCAATTCATCCTAAATGTTGAACCTTTGTCAATTCATATATCTTACTATCTTTTCAACTTCATCTTCAACATGACCTGCTCTAAGGCTCAACTTTTGAAACTCCTTTGTATAGGCCATGGCATCCATTTCCTTTTGCTTTAAGTTTTGCATCTTTCTAAAAGTTTGTATCAAGCATAGTCACCGGGAAAGAATTGACTCTTCACTTTAGACACCATCCTATCACATGAATTTATTTTTGCTTTTCCATTTTTCACTCTCTCCTCATGTACATAGTTCCACTAGGTTAGGGCAGGGCCTTTCAACTTAGTCTTAGCAAACTTTACCTTTTGTTCATCTACTACCTCCTTGTATTCAAAATAGTTCTCCATTGCATCAATCCAATCTAACACTTCCTCTACATCCAACTTTCCACTATATATTGGCAATTCCATTTTCACCTCAAAAGCATCTCCTTTGAAAACCTTCAACATCTTAACCATCCTTCTTTCATCAGATTCCAACTCATCATCACCTTGGACTCCTCTTGGAGGGTTTTCATTCTCACCCTCTTCCTCTTCCTCTCGATCACTTTCCTCTTCAGTGGCTTTACCTCTTCTTTGGTTTGTTTCCAATGCTACAAGTCTAGCTAAAACTGATTCTTGAGACTCCATCATCCTTATTTCTTTAGCAATGAATCCACTTCCTTTAGGAGACATCTTGTCCTTCAATTTGCAACTTTCCCTTCTTCAAACTTTAATCTTTTTCCTTCAAAAGTTCAAAACCTATGCTCTAATACCAATTTGATGCAGAGCAAGGTGGAGGTTGTTTAAACAAAAAAAATTCAATCAACTTTGAACAATCTTTTAACCTTAAAAACCCCAACTTGGTGTCTAACTCACAATTTCCTCATATTACCTTATAGCGTTCCAATCAGTGAAAAATGAGCATATCTTTCAAAATAAAGTACAAAACCACAAACCAATCAAAGATTTAGATACCCATTTTCCTCTTTTATAACATATTTCAAATGTAGGGGTGGTTACTTTGGATCATAACCCTCTATTTTCTGCTGCTACGCTTGAAGAATGGCTTAATTAGGCTTCTACAATAGGGCACTTATTGACTCTACACACTCCAGACCCTAAAAATCCATTCCAAAACCTTAGACACATAAAATTAGGTCTTTACATGCACATTTTATCAACTAGAATGATTTCAAAACACCCTTTCTATGAAACCCTACTTCTATGCATCATTCTTTGCTTAAAACATCAAGAAAATCAACTATGGCATCAACCAAAATTTCCCAAAACCTCATCCCTGCTCCTGCCAACTTGGTAAACACAAAATACACCTAATCTACCTCCATTCCACCGAGTTTGACAAGATTTCAACAGTGGAATGGAGAGTTCTACATTTTTCTTGCTCTCAAACCCTCAATTTTAGGGTTTTCAACCTATTTTTTGAAAATTACCTCAAATAGGCTTCAAAATTGATGAAATCAATCCAAACTAGAACCAAAATGAAGTTAGTTCATGCCTCCACTAAATTCAATGCACTTTAGATCATAACCAATCAGTACGGAACCATACCAACGCCTATAGCAACAAATTTACACTAAAATTGCATAAAATGAAGTTTCAATTATTTTTTAAACACCAAATCTTCCAACCAGAGAGTTGCCTCAAAGCTCTCAAGGCCTATTTAACATGTTCTCACTAGAAACAAATAGTCTCAACCACCTTTCAAAACTAATGACCTTTCACCTTCCAAAACAAGACAAAAAAAGTAAAGTTGCATAAGAAACTTTTACAACATTTTGCAAATCATGACAACTTTACCAAAAACCGACCCTATGAGACTAAAAACATTATAAATGGTCTAAATAGACCTTATTATATCAACATTAGACTCAACAACACCAAAAATCAACATTAGAACCTATTGACAACATTTGATTGGGTGCCTCAACACCACTTCATCAAGACCACACTATTGGTATCACAAGTAGATTTAACAATGAAAACATGCCATAGATACACAACCTAATTTAGTGGTAGATTAGGTTATCAACTTATATTAGGTCTGCTCCAAAATATTGTCCAATGAATAGGTGACTAGAGTATGTCAAGGTCATTTACCACCTTGACACCTCTCACCTTGAAAGGAAAAGATCCTAACAAGGAATGTTAGTCACCTTAACAAAGGTTAGCACATAGTGAGTAACTTCACACATTGATACTTGTACATTACACCAATATAAGTTGATGGTTAACAAATGGCTCTTAGACTTATAGATTTTACAAGGTTCGTAGTAGGGCTCTGCCGTGAACATAAAACTCATTCGATATGCCTGAGTTGAGATGGGTCACCTCTCTTCTCATCACCTATACACATCTTGGTGAACCAAGGGTCATGAGGCTTGGCTTGAAGGATGCGAGCCACTCCTTGGGGTACAACTTTCGTTCTCCTCCCTTTATATATAGCTTGTCGAAAAACGTGCTTGAGATCATAACTTGAAGTGATGAAGCCCCTAAGAAAGTCTCCTTGAAATAAATAAAAAAGATCCCCAAGATCGTTCTTAGGAGTCGCGAGGGGAGAGCATACAGAACATCATACCTCAAGCTATACAACAAAAATGCAAGTTAGTGAAATTTCTAATTTCCAAGATCATACTAGGCTCAAGGAAACAACATAAACAAACACACCTACCAAATATACCATATAATTCTGTTTTAAGTGCACCAAAATTTAAATATGTGGTTCAATTTTAAACACCAAATGAAATGTGAAAGTTGTAAATTTTAAAACCCAAATGAAATATGAAAATTGTAGGGTTAATTTTATTTGCACCAAATTTAAAAGTGAGAGAAAAACCTACAAAACCACAAGTTAGTAGTTTATCATTGTTTTTTCTTTCCTAGTGTTATGCCATAGGCTACAAAGATGTTAGCTCAAAAGGACAAGCCCACGTTAGGGTTAGAAATCAAAATAATTGAAGAAAATTATTAAAATATTGATTAGACAAACATAACAATTTTACCTGAAAAACGTGGCTTTGTAACTGTGATGGACACAAAAAACACAATCAAATGTGATACTCTATAAACTTGCACAAAAAATAGAAAAGACTATCAAACAAACACAATAGAAATTACGGACATGGGCTTGTAATAGAGAACAAATGCAGGCTAATGAAGCAGATGCAACAATCCACAGTTAAACACCACCCTGCAAGAAACCTATACAAAAAACCGAGAGAAAATTAGATAGACAAAAGCGAACAAAAAATAGACATGGCACTGTAAATTTCAAACGTGGTATGGTAAAACAAATGCATCACTTTGTAAATGAAAAACGTGTCGATCTATGACAGAGGCATCATTGTGACTTGTAAGTCTTCAGAATTGTCAAAAAGGATAATTTTGAGATGTGGGTCTTGTTGTGCATGTTTTGCACACACGCCCCAGGGACCACCTTTTTTTTTCGCTCCTGGTAGGCTGCTTTGCTCCTGTCTTGTTTTGCATGCCCCATTTTCCAAGCCCAAATTGGTCATGTGCCTTCAAACGATCAAATCCCCCTGACCAAATTCACTTACTTAGGGTATTCAAATCCGCAGAGAAATGAAGTCCCCCGTTCCTTTTTCTGCAAATTGTCTTGTTTCTATTGACTTGGTCCCTGATCGGTTGATTCACTTTTTTCTACATTTTTTGACTTTGGGGCCAACTTTTTGGTGGATTTGGGATGTGTTTGGGGTGCCTAAGTAAATTGCCAAAGTTTCGTCAACGTTTCACTAAATTCTGGGGGTTTCGGAACTCCGTCCCTCTTTGGCCATTTTGAACATCCGTGGAGCCCCGACGACTCGGCCCCTTTGTGGCCGTTTCCGGGACTCCATCCCTCTTTGGCCATTTTGAACATCCATGGAGCCTCGATGACTCGGCCTCCGAAGACCAGCCCCTCCTTGGCCGTTTCCGGGACTTTGTCCCTCTTTGGCCGTTTTGAACATCCGTGGAGCCTCGACGACCCGACCTCCGGAGCCCGGCCCCTCCGTGGCCGTTTCTAGGACTTTGTCCCTCTTTGGCCATTTTGAACATCTATGGAGCCCCTGCAACCCGGTCCCTCTGTGGCCGTTTTTGGGACTCCATCCCTCTTTAGCTGTTTTGAACATCCGCGAAGCCTCGACGACCCGGCCTCCGGAGCCCGGCCCCTTTGTGGCTGTTTCTGGGACTCCGTCCCTCTTTGGTCGTTTCAAACATCCGTGGGGCCTCGGCGACCCGGCATCCAAAGCCCGGTCCCTCCGTGGTCATTTTCAGGACTCCGTCCCTCTTTGGCCGTTTTGAACATCTGCGGAGCCCAGCCCCTTCGTGGCTATTTCTGGGACTCCGTCCCTCTTTGGCCGTTTTGAACATCCGTGGGGCCCTGGCAACCTGGCCTCTGGAGCCCGGCCCCTCCGTGGCTGTTTCTAGGACTTCGTCCCTCTTTGGCCATTTTGAACATCCGTGGGGCTCCGACGACCCAGCTCCAGGAGCCTGGCCCCTCCGTGGTTGTTTTGAACTTTCATTTTTTTTGAAATGGGTCCAATCTTGAGGAATTTTTTCTGGGCACTCTTCCTTCCCATTTTCCCATGCACTATAATTGAAAAATCTTAGTTTTGCTATGTTTTGTGAGGTCTGGGAACTTCCCTTCCGATTTGTTGTCCCTTGTTCGCTGCCCGCCCCTTGGGCCCGCATTGATGTTTATGGTCCAAATGAGCTCCAAATATGAATATTATGATCTTTTGATTATGCATGGATGGATCTAACAAGGATTTTGCAAGATTTGACTAACGTTTTCCTTGATTTGTGTATGAAAGCACTTACGACGTTTCATGTATGCAGGATTCAAGGAGCCTACTGTGGGTCCGTTGGGAGACCCATTGAGAAAGCTGAACAAGGAAAGCACACCGCTCCTATCACCATTCATTTCATGTTCGCCTCTCCCCCTCACACCCACCAACAGGGTTGGTGTTAGAAGAAGGCCTGTGCCAAGGAGGCCAAGGACAAAAACACAAGGGGGTGGCCTTGAAGAAAGCATAAGGGAGTTGTCTGCCCAAATCAGGGGCAACCAATCTATTGATGCCAATCATCGACAGACTCGTTTGATCCAAGGAAGAACACTGCAAACACATCAAGTAATAAGATAACTTTTAGGCAGTTTCAGCTACAGTAAAAGGGCAATCAGCTAAATGACGAAATTGCTACAGTGACTGGCACTAGATGACAAACAGAGAAAAGACAAGGAATGTATTTTTAATTATTGAATATTGTGGGGTAGATGAAACCCTAATGTAAATCAAATTTGGGCCATTCGATGTAATTCAATCCTAGCCATTCATTTGGGCTTTGGAAAACTATAAATAGGGGCTTGCCCCCTCATTTGTAAAGGTTGGAGAACTTATGTAAAGACATTCAACAGCAATAGAAAGCAACATTGCATGATTTATGGGTGTTCCTTTTGAGTTTTCTCTTTATGTATGCATGGTTCAACTTCCCTATTAGCTTAGGTGTTAGTTTCTTGAATGGAAGTGGTGATGGTGATTGTTGTTTCAGTATTTGATGAATTTCCAGCTCATGTTTTTTGTGGTTCATTGATGATGAGTCACTTTGCAAAGCTAGTCTGAGCTCTTTAATTCATTGTTGCAACTTAGTTCAATTACATGTGCATGATGTGTGTGTGTAATATGAAAATCTACAGTCCTTAGAAGATTGTACTAGTTTTGTGTAGCTGTAGGTTCTCTTGGTCAAGAAAAACTTAGTTTTAGGGAGTTTGTCTACTGTAGCAACCACTATTGTTACTGTTCATTCATAGCTTAGGATTAGAACAAATTTCTTAACCCTTCTCCTTTTTCTATTTCTTTTAATCCTTGGTTAGAGTAGGATCCAAAGCATCACCATGAAGCTAAAATAGATGAACTTGATGAGTTTTAACTTGTTGTTTTGAGTGGACAGCCATTGTTCATTCACTTCCAGCACTTTGAAACTGCATTTACAAACCCAACTTCCCATGCTTTGTAACTCATCTGTAAGACCGCCTTGTGATTCCAGCAAATCACATCAAACAACTGAGATATTCCAAGCACTGTCAAGACCTGACATTAGAGACCTTGGGATAGTGTTTTGCAATCTGATTGTGGAAGATTGTCTTTCAAGAGAGGTGATGCACCTATGCATTGCCTGTGTTGAGAAGTGCATAAAAAACCCATCAATAGGTCCCATTGAGCATGCCAAAAATATCGTAGGAGAAAATATGGGTTAGCAATAAAAGATAGAATTCGAATGATCAATGCTATAAATATAAAAACCCATCAAGAAATGATCATATATGCCCATAATCAATGAGATTGGGTTAGCAAACATAAAAAAAAAGCTCAATCAAAAGCATTAGAACATAAATCCAAAGAAAATTAAATAAAAAACAAATGTGCAAACATAAATCCCATTAGGAGATTATGCTCCAAGTGAATGTGGATCGCTCTATTAAGCACTTTCCCATTATTTCAAAGCTCAAAGGATGATTATGACTCACAATTAGCTCAAAACAATGAATTTTTGAAGCTCATAAGCATTGTGAATGAATTATGAAGGAAAATTGATTTGTTTTATAGATTTAGGAATGTCTGATCAACGGTCAACATTGAAGATCAAGATTGATGGATGAGAGGAGATCAATGAGATGGATGAAATTGCTTGAGAGCCCAAAATATCCCCATTTTGATGTAAAAGAGGTTAAAGATATTTTGGATAGAAATATCTATTCAAATTTGAATTTGAGAATATTCCATTTGGAGGAAATATGCTTTTAGATATTTTGGAGGGAAAAGATATTTTGAAAAGGGAAATTTGTTTGTTTTGAAAAAGGAATATTCTTTGTGCAGGTTGGAAGAAATTAGGGAATTGAATAATTATGAAAATTATTTAATTGAGAGGATGAGAAGAAATTAAGATTTATTAATTAAATAATTAAAATTATTTAATCTTGTGGGATAGAGAAAAAATAGATTTAATTAAATAATACAAATTATTTAATCATGATGGAAGGAAGAAAATTAGATTTTAATTAAATAATTGGAAATTATTCAATTAAAGGAAAAATTAGTAAAAAATGACAAAAAAGGATGAATTAACTAGATAATGTCAATTATTCAATTAATAGCCGAAAATGATGAATTTAATCAAATATTTAGAAATTATTCAATTAAATAGAGGAATTAGGTGATAATGAGGGAAATGTTGTTAAGTGGTGATATCGAGATGCGTGATATGTTCAGGACATTTTTAGGTGTCTACAAGGTCAAACATCGATCTTTGTAAATCTAACAGCTCTAGGGTGATTATAGAGGTTCGAGTTCACATGTATAGCACTTCACACATTTCATTCCATAATGCAATTGCAACCATCCATCGAACGTTAATCGAACGATGAAAATTTGTGTACATCAATTTTAATTTTCTATTACAACTTAAGAAAACGAGAAAGGATCGAAGAATTCCATCAAATGTCCATCGAATGGTGAGTTATTTTTGTACATTAATTTGAATTTTTGAGTATATATTTCTTTTTATTCGTAAGAGCATCAAAAAGTTGCATGTATTATATTAATCCAAAAAAAATGTGTTTACAAAAGCTAGAAACATCATACAATTAGGGCCTAACTAGGCCCAAGCACAAAAATATTGACCATGACCTCCACACCATGACAAAATGCTATTATAGATAATTAATAATTTAATACACAATAAAATTTATACTAAAATTGAAGCAATTAACCAAAATATTACATCAATACAAAAGACTAATTTGTACAACTCTCACTTGAGCTTGCAAGATCATAAGGTGGCGGAAAGAGAGGACATTTATGTGGATCCTCTTCAACATGCTTTATAGAAAATGAATTGAATTAAAAATATTATATATATGACTCAAAATATAATGATTCAATGACATTAGAACACAAAGCATTTAAAGATCTAAAATTAGAAGGGTTGTTACTAACAAGTCCATTGAGTATCACATATAGAATTGGGACACTTCTGTTAGCATTTAGTAGCTTTTCCTTTTCAATAAAGACACTTGGTCCCACTATGGATAAACCAAACCTAAGAGTGCAACTCTCTAAAGCTCCAAACAAAGCAAAAAATGAGAAGAAAGAAGGCTATAGATAACTCCCAGTGAGGAACTTGACCAATTTTGTACACCAAAAAAATCCATTAGATTTGAAACAAATAAAGAAGCAACCTCAGATGGGAGATCTGAAGGATTATTATAGTATCTTCCAACCACTATTGTAACAACCAATTCCACTCGATCACATTAATATAAGAAAACACAATGTAGCTTCTCCCCTGAGAAAGGTAAAATTGTCTCACTTCCCAGTGGTGGCAAGGGATAAACACTTTGAACTAGGACCCCATTTCAAGCAAAAAGAATAGAATTATAGAAGTGCATGAAAAAATAATAGAAGCTTTGAAGAAGGCAAAAAGAATAGTAGCTCTGAATTAGGAAAAACAATTGGAACATAAGTAGGCAAAAATAATGGTTGACCATGAAATATATAGCTAAAAGATTACAAAAAGAAGACATCAATACTTGGTAGTAACACATGTGAGAGCTATTGCAAATGTTAGTTACACTTACATATGGCTTCAGGCAGAGTACTTCGAAGCATTGAAAAGATAGAGAATTAAATGATATTTTGTACCTTAAACATTATCAATATCCACTAACAAGTCATAATAAATTTCACTTGCTTCTTATCGGAACTTATAAATATGTTGACACTTGTCTCCGTTTTGAAGACTTTATGTAGGAATTTAGGTGTGTGAAAAATTTGTTCTTGAATAAAAGTATAGCATTTGATATTTTTGCCACCCACACTAATTTTTATTTGCATACAAGTTTAATTCTAATAAAATAAGAGAATTATTGAATTGTTATATTAAAATAACATAGAATAAAGATGTAATAATATAAAACTATTATTAATAAAAATAATATAAATATACATGTCGACATTTATATCTTTGATAATGTAACATGTATAAAGGTTCTTGTAAAATGTACATAAGAAAGTTACTGAGTAATAGAATCATGTTAGTAGCAGAAGGCAATATTCACATACATTTGTCAAAATTATGACAAATTTCTTCACATACATTTATCAAAATTATGACAAAACTTCATTCCTCAAAAAATCATATCCCATAGTGACCAGTTGACGATGTCCCACTAAAGTGACATTACAAAAATTCGACACAAAAGGATGCTAGGTTATAATTCCATTTAAGAAGCATGGAATATCCCTTGGTGCAAGGATTCCCACTTCAATGTGCATAGCAGCCAAAACATCCCCTAGGCCTCCTAGATAATTGAATGTCAAACCATCAAACTCACTAGGAACAACACATCAACCTACAAAACTCCAATGTCTAGTAAAGATTCCACGAATTGTGAAGAAATATCGGTGTTCACTCGATATCTATCTACAACTTCTATAAATTCGAAGCCTAACACTGTCATGATAAAGAATATAGTCCATCTACTGCGTAACTTGAAAATATGTGTAAGTCTTTGGCTAGTAATTTCTCTGAGGAAGGCTAATTGTTGTCGAGGACTGGTTAGACAAATTAATATATAAAATTCTATAATGATTTTTGAACCAAAGCCTTAATCAATATTATGATGAACTTCATCAATAATGTCAGCTAAATTTATAGAAAATTTTGGACCTTGGTTCTGCATCCTACTACGGTGAAGCACAAGCCGGTAGTTAAAAAATTTAATACAAAAGATATTGCCTAATTTGATCAAGGATCTTCATCTTATTATCTTACCTCAATTTACATTTTTTAAATCTATTTTTTTCAGAAGAATAATTAAATCTAATTGAAAGGTGAGCCAAATTGCCAATTGCTACATTTGCACCTAGTCAGCACATGTGAGAGCTATTGCAATTTTTTTTTGGATTGACATATGTCTTCAAGCAGATTACTTCAAAGCATTGAAAAGATAGAGAATTAAATGGCTTGTTGTACCTTATCATTATCAATAGCCACTAAGAATTCACAATAAATTTCGCTCACTTCTGATCATAACTTATATAAATATATTGACACTTGTCTTCATTCCAGAGACTTTATGTAGGAATTTGGATGTGTGGAAAATTCATCTTGGAATAGAATGATATATAGCATTTGATATTTTTTCCACCCACACTATGATTTTTATTTGCATACTAGTTTAATTCCCCACAAAAATATTTTATTGGTTTAGAAAAAAGTTTGGTTCGCCAATGAAAATATTTTATTGGTTTGAGTATAGGTTTAATTCATCAACTAAATATTTTATTGGTTTCAAAATAGGTTTAACTTGTCAACAAAATTATTGTATTGATTTGAAAATAGATTAATTTGCCACAAAAATATTTTTTTTTGCCTTGAAAATAAGTTTAATTCATCAATAAAAATATTTTATTGGCTTGAAAATGGGTTTCAATATATCGCCAATGAAAATATTTTATTGTTTCAATAAAATTATTATTTTCCAAGATTTTCTACAAACTTCTAGTGATTACAAAATATTCGCCAATAGAATTTTTCTTTTTAAAAAAAAATCGCCAATAAAATTAATTTTTTTTGGGAATTATACAAGATTTGCCAAGTTTTTACACCTTTTCCTAGTGGGAGGTTTCTTAAAGTTATCCTTGACACCTTCTTCCCTTTCACACTCATTTGAATCTTTCCATGTTCCTTTCCTCACTCCTTTCTTCCAACAAGAGGTAGAACCAAAACCTGACACCCGATGTTTGGTGGGTTCTCTTTTGGGACTCGGTGTTTCAATGTTATTTATATCATTGTCCTCATTAGGCTTGATATGTTGCGGACTCAACTCCCAATGTCCGATGAAGATGGTTTCATGGGCTTATGAATATTTTAGTGATTGGACCAATATATTGTTTTGGAATTGAGACTTCAACAATACTTCGTTTTGATGTGTTTTTAGCTATGAATGCTATTAATGTTGTAACTACTTTCTCAACTACTAGATTTGATCTTTATACTACAAGGATGATGTTTGATGCATTTCTCAATTACTACAAGTGGGATAAGGTGGTTCACCCATGCTTCTTTATTGTTCACAGGCCTGCTTTCTGTCAGAAATCCATCCTTTTCCATGATCTGTGGTGGATTTCGTGAGGGTTTTTGTTCATCATTTTTGTGCTCATCAATATGAGCATGGTTTCATCATGGGAAACCATGTGTGTGCAATACAAGCAAGCATGGGAGGCAGGTATAGTATAAAAAATGTCGTTCCTCTTCCCAATGTCTCTCAATGAGGTAAATAAAGATAATTCTTCCTACTTTTAGGGGGGTTCAATAGAGAGGAAAATCAAAAATAACATAAGAGAGAAGCAGTTGTAGAGCTAGTAGAAGAAAGATATTCATAGGAAACCCTAGGTTTCAATTTCTAGTTTGGGTGTAGCTACTTTTTTTATTGTAATGATAGGGGTTTTTTGCAGAATATACAATAATATTTGTAATTTTTGAATATTTGATTGATTAAAGACAAAATCAACCTTAGTTGAGTGTCTCCTTATGTTGGTATGCATTTCCAAATGCAAGTTGATTAGTTTTTCAACAAAAAGCCTGTAAAATCCTTACAAAGCCTTTATATGATATCTTTTCAATATAATAAAGGAAATGTGTGGGTATGCTTGAGGATTACTAAGTAGAATCTCTTTATATTTTGCAACTATCTATTATCTTTTTGAATGAATATGTAGAGTTCAACTTTCCTATGCATTGTAAAAGACATAGTCTTCTATGGTGACTTGACTAAGCCGTCATCTTGTTTTTAGTTGTTTGTTCAATTAAACCTAGAGACTCTATTACCCAATGGATAAAGGCACCAGTCTATGATTGGATTTCTCTCCCATCTTCCTCAACACACCCCAAATAGATAAGATCAAACAACTTTTAAAGTTTTAATTTTTGTGTTTTATTTCCATGTTTGAATGAATACAACAATACACTTGGGTGTATCATAAACTCATTCTCAAACACTTGTATGGTAGATTATCTATTAATAAGGTACTCATCCTTACATATCCAAACTAGCACATAGGTATATTGTGACACTAGTATTGGGATATGTAGTGGGTATAGTTTGAACTGTAAGGTATTGTTCAATGTTTCAATCATCAATTTGGCATCTTAGGGAGAACCCCCCTTGTTCTTGTAGAGCCAAAAGTGAAGGAGGTCTTACCCATCTCAATCATTGGTCCTTAGATGACCAACCTAAAGATAGGTTTGTGGTAATCTTCCTAGGTTTGAAAGCCTTAACACCTAGAAGATTATCAAGCCTTAGGGATTTGAGCTTATAGCTCTAGTCACCAACAATGTCAACATAAATAGCAACTTATTTAGATAGGTCTACTCATAAATTTCTATACAATATGTCACAATAAAATCCAATGTAGGCAAGGCAAGAGTAATATCCAAAGATGGCAATGGTGATGCAACTTCATCGAAACTGACATCATAGAGAAGACAATTGTCTTCAATAGTGTCATCCAAATGTACAAGGTGGGATTCTACAAACATAGATGATATATTTGGTAGATATGCATCCAAATTTGGTGAATTTAGAATGATGATAGTAATGTCTTGATGCAAAGGATTACAAGAACTTATGAATGAGTAAACATTGGATTCAGATGTAGCAACAAGTGATATGGGAAATGAGATATCAATGCAAGACATTCGACTGGGTTGTTCATCCCTAAATGATAGTGTCTCATAAGATGTCTGAATGAGACTAGATGGTGTTTTTACATGTGCTAGAATTAGATGATTAAGGCAATACCATGATCAAGAATAAGTTGCTTCATTTCAACAATTTGATGTTGAAGACAAAATCTTCTATTGTATGCATTTTCGTCCCACAATATTCACATTTGGTTTTTCATTTATCAGGAGGATTATGAAGAATGTTCAAATAAAATGGATTTAGTGTGAGAAATATGATCACATGAATCAATAAACTCAAAAGTATAAACACCTAGATTACCCCCCTTTGATTTAAAGAGCCCCCCAAGAATGATTAGTGCTAATTGTAGCCCTCCAGAACAATGTGCAAGAGAATTACAACTTGTTGTGAAGATTGGATGCCAAATCTACTATTTTCAATGCACCATTTTTATAATTTTTGAAAAATGAGAAATTCAAATCTTCAAATTACAATCAAAAATGATTTTTTTATGAAATCGTAATAAAAATCAAATAAAAGTTTGCAAAATTTACATAAATAAAATGAAAGTTATGCCTCGTCAAAATTTGCTTACAATAATGACCTCGAAGACCAAAAAATATTAATAAACAAAACCAAATCTAAAATATTATGACACAAAAATGTAGACGGTGTAACCACCTTTTTCATTGACTATTAACACTTAAAAAATTGACTCCATGTTTACAAGTTGCACAAAAACAAAAACAACTTGCCCTTTAAACAAGCTGTGAAGTTATCTTGAACCACTAATGGTTAAGAGTAAACAATCATAATTACTTTAAATACTGCATCAAACATAAAATTTTCTTAACAATAAATGTGTAAAATATTTGAAATTAAACCCGAGTCAAAGGGGCCGAGGGCATGCAAAGGAGGCCACGTGAGGACGGTTTGGTCATAGAGGCAATGTGAGGAGCTGATGGAGACTCTTCAAGGGGCATGGAGAGAGCCATTAAAGATTATTCTGCATACATCACAGACACTTGTCATTGATGCCACAGAATCCTACATAGACTCCTTGGAAGGATTCACATGGGGCGATAGATTAAATGGATTTCTTCTCTATGCTATTGCGCCATCACTGAATTCTGCAAACATAAATCTACTCAAGTAATGAACAATCTGGTGTATATAGAGAAATTCTTGGTGCTCTGATTTAAGAATGAGGCGTGATGATGAATAACCTCCAACTAATTTGCAAGGATAATATAGAGAAATGTTATCACACCTCCAAAGGCCAATGGGTTAAGACTGCATGAGATGCAAATGAGGGTGTAATAGAAAGTGGTACCCCTGTGGTTGATATGCCGTGGATCTGGCGGAGAATGGTTTCCAGAATGTAATGTGTCCTCAAAATGAATGTAGTTTATACAAGACAAAATGTGGGCCTTTTGTTCACTATTATGGAATCATGCCAATCAAGCAACCTGACCATGAATTCGACCTTACATACACTACGAATGCTCAATATTTCTTAATGTTAATGGTGCTTCTAATGTGTAGATTTACATCCCTTCAAAGGTGTTAAAACTTTTGGTTTGGAACCTGTAAAAGAGACTGCAAAACAACCAACAAGAAAATTAACCTTTACAATAATAAAATTGGTAGAATATTCTGTCTAAAATATTTTTTTAGATGAGTTTGCTAGTTGTTAAATTTATAGAATAATGATTGCTTAGTTGTGCAATCTTGCATGGAAATGTATGTCTATTTTTTAATTGGCAGTTGCCATTCTAGATGGCTCTTCTCGTATTTTATATATTGTACTCATTCTTAAGCAATTATCAAGTTAAAATCGTGAATGCAATTATTTATAGTTTATCTTTTATCTCAAATTTTGTAATTGTGTAATTTGTAACTCTACTAGTATTCTTGAAAATTCTCACATGGTGTAAGGCCACCCGACTAGTCATCTATAATGTATTTAGGCATTGTATTGTAACTAGTAACAAAGGACCATGTGGCATAGAGTTTGTAAATCTTATGATAGATTTGTTTGTGGAATATAGGTAAATATACCTTCATGATGAGAATAAACTTAGTTATGTGAAGCATACTTTCCTTTTGGGAGTGGTGATACTGTCAAAAGCTATTATAAATGGATAATACATGATCGAGCTTTGAGTACGCTGAATGATATTGTTAGGACCGTTAACTTCAAGAATGAAATATATAATTTCTCACATTAAAATATCTTGTACAAAAAATTTGGTTGTTAGTGCGGTCCATTGTAAATATTTTGTGAGATAATTTATTTTCAAATACATCTAGCAATATTCTCAGCAATTGAGTTGTAGAAGTAAGGTGGGTGTATATATATAAAATTTCCTATTATTGAAATACTACACTATTGTTGTGATATTTTGTTGTTCGACATTATGTTAGGAATAAAAGAAAATCTAGTTAAAAGAAGTAACATTATAAGCTTGTTAAGAGCATTAGTAGTAATCAAAATCGGGTTTGTAATACCAATTCTATTATTAATACTTAGTATCAATTAATTGTTCTAAGGTCAATCTATGCACACATATAAATAAATGAGTCAACTTTCATGTACGATTAATAATATAGATCTATATAGGTTTTAGGGTACAAAGAGTATACCGTAAGGATGTTATGGTGCATTTGTTCCTCAAATCATACCATTATTAAATTACAAAATGGTCAATTAAAAATAGTATCCCTAATATTAGGTATCAATAAAATATGGGTATCATTACGAACACAAGGGCAGATTGATAATGTGGTCATTCTTAAGTATATCTATTGAGTTCTAAACAATAGTATTGTCCAAAACTTATTGGGGATTAATTATTAGCATGTTTTTAGCCTTAACTTTCGGGTAGTCAAATAAATGATTGATTATCATTGAGTTATTGGTTATATGACAAAATTATTACGTAGATTAAAGTCTAAATACAATAGCACTATTGTCATTAATGTTGAATGGAATAATGGGATATTAATACTATCTTTTCGAAGGAACAATTATCAAATTATCTAGGAAAATAAATAAGTAAAGAGATGGAGAATATATTTATTAATGTGTGAATTATGACTAAGGAGGATATTATTACTGATAATTCGTAGGTCGAGTTTGCAATGAGGTGGTTAATCAAGGGATAAGTGATAACAATATCACTGCTTGTATAAAAGATAGACATGGAGAAAGCTTTAGTACTAATGGGATTCCAATTTAATAATGCATCATTTAATGACTAGTAAACCATTAGCTTTGTTAGCAACATTTGCTATAACAAAACGTTAGCATTAAATTAAAAGTGACATCAAAATTGAAGAAGATAGTAATATTAGATTTGAATTTTAAAATAGGGGTGACAATAATTTTAATAACAAAATGTGATATTAACATTAATATTGATATAACTATTAGTAGTAATATCGATATTGATATTCGAAGATATTAATAATAGTGTCAATTAGTAATATTATGGATGAATTAAATAATCATTATATTATTAATTCTAAATGAAATTGGTTAGCAATATTATTGTTTCAGTTCGATATAAGCAATTTTAGTAACGTTAATTGAGATTAAGGGTTATTGTTTCTTTTTAAAATAATAATTGGTATAGTCTAAAATTCCGGGTTGACGGGCTCATTACTACGTGTGTATGGATGGCGCATTCATGACGATGGGGTCGAAGCAGCACTTGGAAAAGCCGTACTTGGCCTTGAAAACATGAAATAATAATAGCCAGGCACTTGATTCAACAGTCTAATCCTTCGTCACGGGGTAGCATTGGCGACCTTCCAGAAGGATGCATTATAGTAGGGTTTTTGGGAATGACAATGAGCAGGAAGGGAAAAGGGAATTATTAACATCTGTCAATTTCTCAGAATTTGAGAGGGTGGAGCCATGCTCGGAAATGGGCAGCAGTTCTCTGCAGATGGTTGTCGTGTGAAAGGATTGGGGGGATAGATCCCAGTCTGAAAGAGTCGCGGGATTAGGGAGGAAGCAGCAGCGAGCGAGGAAGACAGGAGAGAAGAAAAATGGTGAGATACAGGTACGAGTTCATCAACATTTTATACATTGAATCTATGGATGAATTTTTAGTTCTGCCCCAGTTTAAGGTATTCAGCAGTGGGTGGCCCTACGTCCATATTAGGCATTTCCACACGCTAGTCTCTATTTCACAAATATCAATAATGAACAGTGTTTAATGCTCCAGCGCAACGTTCAATCTACTTGGGAACTGGTATTCCTATTTTTCCTCTCCCATATTACTACTAAAATCCAAAGGTAAGACATAGTACCTAATGTTACAGGTCACATCTGCTCTGATGGACCATCCACATGTGATAGGTATGCTTTTATTTAAACTCCCTTCTTTTACGCTTTGGTGGAAGTCTATACCCTGTTCCAAAGCGTCATTTTGGCATAGCAGGCAAGTTATTGGCAACAGTTGTGCTGCTCGGCTTTACACCTCTGATTGCATTTGCTTGAAAAGTTCGAAAGAAAACTGTTATGTGCATATCCTATAGTTATCGAATTCCATTAGTCCGCATTTCTTTGCGGGATTCTGTCAATCAATCCATGTTCCTTGTTTATACTTTCACATTCTACATACACGTCCACTGTTTGTGCTGGGGAATTTGACTTTACATCTAGGGGAGAAGTCCCATTACCTTCACCCATTGAATTACCATCACCTCCATGCTCACTTAATTTCCACAAAAAAATTACTTTGATCCATTAAAAAACTTTATTTTATTGAATAAATAATTACAAAACACCAATGGCAGCGATAAAATGCTAAAGTGAATGAGACCCATTGACTTTTGAGTACATTTCAATGATAAAACAGTTATAATTGATTGAAATTATAGCGGGCGGATACTGGGACATTAGGTGGCGGCAACCAGATGACACCTCTAAAAGGTGACTTTTTGACTCCTGCGCGCATATCGAGCACTTAACTCGTGAGTGAAAATGATTCGACGTACGGTTTGAATTCTATGGTTGCGCGAAATTAGCGATACTAGTCTTCTCCCCTACGGATTGCATTTGCTTGATATTTTTGTAGACTCAACAATTCATGTGCCTTGTTTGTGCACCCACATTCTACATACATCTGAACCAAGGTAGTTGCAACTACATCACCTGACGAAATATCCCCAATCTTTTATGCTCTGGTGGATGTCCATACCTTGTTCCAGGCTCCCATTTCGGCACTGGCATCATGGACGTTGGAAAAGTTATGAAAATTGGCTTTACACCGGTCAATTGCATTTGCTTCAAAGTCTCAAAGCCTTTGAACAAATCCATACCGCGCATAATCTTCAAGCTTGGCGTTCCATGAGACCACTTTTCTTTGAGGCATTCTATCAAACAGTTCACCTGCTCTATCTATACTCCGAATTTTGCTTACATGACTGCCAGGGCACTTGCAACTGCAACATCCAACAAAATTATTTTATCCTTTATACGTCAATGGATGTCCATTTCCTCTTCCAAAGCCCCCATTTTGGCTTGGCATGCTAGAAAAGTTGTGGAATTGGGCAATATATCTGTTCATAGCATTTGCTGGAAAATTCCTAAAGCTTTTTCTTAAAATTCATTTTGTGTGTATCTTGCAATCATTGCATTCCATGAGAATCATGCAATTGACATGCAATTTAGAAAATTAACTATTATCATGTAAAATAATTATTTAATGTTTTTTTTTCCTTCTTTTAGATCCCTTAAAATATGTAATTGCAAAATTTATTATTTTGGGAGAGTAATAATTTATTTTGATTTATTCTAAAAATATTATTGTCTACTACTTTAAAGGGTCAAGTGATTTGACAACATATTTTTAAATTAATCTATTTTTACTAATTAAATATTAGAAAATATAGAAGAGAAAATATCTTAGAAAATAAAGCTTCATGCCCTATTGGTCCATGGATTTTTCAATTGTCTACTTGTTATTGAGGTAGATTCATCTTTGAAAACCTTGTGGATATACCCTATGTGGGTGAGTCAAATGAGTTGGAGCAACTCAAGTTGTTGAACTACGGTGCCTCTATGAAATATATATGTAGGCAAGGACATCAAGCGATGAGCCCTAGAGGCATTAGGTCGGGCCCTTAGGACTATTTCTCTAAGTCTCATTGATCTTGTTGATATAGGATTTGGGAACGAAGAGATTTTGACAATGTGATGGAACGTAAGAGATGTCGGCATATAAGAGGTATGTTAAGTCATTCCAACATAAGTAGACTCTATTGTTAAAAGTAGTCAATCATTACTACCGTTGCTTCTAATTAGTGTGATCATTGACTATAATTGTAAGTAGTGAATTATGTTTTTATTGTCTTTTAAGTAAACAAAAAAAATTACTTGCAAAATTAGTTAAGTCGTTGTGGGATTGTTAGGTTGTTTAGTGTGTAAAATGTGGGCATTACACATGGTATCAGAGCAAAGGTTAGTTTGAGTGCAAATTCGTATTATATTGCAAGGCAGAAATCATGCATGCATTGATCAATATTCACATCTGCCTCCATGTTTTCTGCTCTGCAATGTAAAACACTCAACTAACCTCTGCTTTGATACCATGTGTGAATTTTCAAGAATACTAGTAGAGTTACAAATTACACAATTGCAAAAATTGAGATAAAAGATAAACTGTAAATAATTGCATTCACGATTTTAACTTGATAATTGCTTAAGAATGAGTACAATATATAAAGCACAAGAAGATCCATCTAGAATGGCAATTGTCAACTAAAAATTAGGCATGCAACTCCATGCAAGATTGCACAACTAAGCAATCATTATCCTATAAATCTAACAACTAGAAAACTTATCTAGAGGAATATTTTAGGTAGAATATTCTACACTAACATACTAGTCTTTAAATCTCCAAAACAATACTAAAATAAAACTAAGACAATGATCAAACTAGGAGAAGTGCCCCCTCCAAAACTGTCAAATTAAGCTCCAGAATGCAAACACAAAATAGGTCATGTAGGTAGAAGGTGCAAACATAAGACTAATGGATCAATGCCCTTCAATGTATGGATCAACTCCCAACAAATAAAAACTATTGTTGGTTTTAGGAAGAGAATCTACTTTTTGTGTTACATAATTTCAACACAAACATTTCATAAAACATAGCAGGTTTTAAAAATTACACAATAGAATCAGCTAAAAAATGACAAACTATTTATTCACTAGAAAACTTTAAAATAGACATTAAATTGTTCTATGGAGTTTTATAACAGTATTTCTTATAAAACCCATTTGTTTTTTAAACCCACATACTCTAGATACATTGCATAATAAACTTAGAAATAACATTATTACAATTGCATTATATTATAACATTTATTTTTACAGAAGTATAGTCCAAATACCTTAAAAAGCTTGACTAGTATAATAGTACTCTTAATAGAGCAAACTTGTTTCTGGCAGCATATGAAATATTTAACATCCTACAAGAGCCTCTGCTCATAAAACCTTCATAGAGAAGAACAACAACGTATAAAACACAAAACATAATATTTTTGTACAATGTAAAACCCTCTTTTTCTATATGTAGCTATGTGGAAATTTTTGGGGAAAACCTATTAGCAAATGGCATGGAAAAATACATGTCAAAATGTATAGAACTAACATATTTACATCATTTAGAAATATTACAAATTTGGATGAAAAGAGGACAAAAACATAATAATTATCAAGCAAAATTGGGTAGTGGAGATTGCTATGTGTCTTCAACAATATGTTGCAGTGTATTTAAGCATTAGTGTCTACAATCTCCCCCTTAATGCTTAATGTACAAGCACCCATCATTTGTCTTAATCTTTCAAAAATTTCTATTGAAACTGCCTTGGTCAGTATATCAGCAATGTTATCACTGGTTTGCAAAACTGTAATTCAATCTGTCCCTCAGCCACAAGATCTCTAACAAAGTGATATCTAATATCAATGTGTTTTGTTCTACTGTGGAAGACATGGTATTTAGTGATGGAAATTGCCAAGTTATTGTCACAGTATATCATAGTTAGCATATTTTGTTTTTTTTTTTAAATCTATTAAAATTCTTCTCAACCATATTGCTTGGCAGGAAGTTGAAGTTGAAGCAATATACTCAGCTTTAGTTGAGGATAAAAAGATTGAAAGCTTTTTCTTGAAGACCAAGAAATGACACTTGAACCCAAAGTAAACATATAACCCGAAGTGCTTTTTTTGTCATCTATAGAACTAGCCCAATCACTATTAGTAAGCCCAACTAAGCCAAAATCATCTATAGGTGTATACCAAATGCCAAAAATACTTGTACCCTAAAAATATCTTAGAACTCTTTTCATTGCACAAAAAATGAATCTTACTTGGATTTTTTGTAAACCTTGAAAGAAAACTAACAACAAACATGATATTTGGTCTAGTAGCTATTAAATACATAAGGCTACCAACTAGACTCCTGTACAATGTCACATCTACTTTTTAAAAATCATCATCCTTAACCAAATTTTCATTCGTGTTCAAAGGTGTATTCATGGGTTTGAAATTCTTCATCTTGAATTTATCAAGTAAATCATTGACATATTTACCTTGTGAAATAAAAATGCTATCATTTAGTTGTCTTACCTCTATCCCAAGGAAATAATGCATTAAACCCAAATTTCAAATTTAGTCTTCATTACATTTATAAACTCATCCATTAACTCTTCACTATTTCCTATGTATATTGGATCAACATATTTACTTATAATATATATATATATTATAAGTAAATCACTTGTATTCTAAAATTTCACAAATAATGTGGGCTCACTTTCACTTTTTTTGAAACCATTTTTATGAAAATAACCATCTATCCTAATATACCAAGCTCTAGGTGCCCGCTTGATCCCATAAAGCACCTTTTCCAACCTGTAGACTTTTTGTTCTTGTCCTGCAACTTCATAACCAAGTGGTTGTTCTACAAACACTTCTTCATTTAGATAGCCATTCAAAAATGTTGATTTAATATCAATTGATAAACATTCCACCTATGTTGGACTGCTAATGATAAAATTGTTCTTATGGTGTCTAATCTAGCAGCGGGTGAATAGGCTTCAGTATAATCAATACCTGGGTGCTGAGAAAAACTGTTTGCCACCAATCTTGCTTCATGCCTTTCAGTAGATCCATCAGCTTTATATTTAGTTTTGTAAATTCATTCAAGCCCAATAACATCTTTTTTAGGTGGAATATCAACTAGTTCCCAAGTTTCATTTTTCTCAATTGAAGCAATTTCTTCATCCATGTCTTTAATTCACACTTATTGTTTTATTGCATCCTCAAATTGCCTTGGTTCAACTTGAATATGAGATAATAAAGTAAAATTTACAGTTGCATCAAGACTAGTAGTGGCTTCATAAATTTCTTTAAGAATTTTTACCTTTCTTGGAGGACTAAAGCTCAAACTAGTTGGAGAAGGTGGCGACCTTGATGAAGGTAGTGCAATAGGAATTGAGCTACTACTTGAACCATGAGAAGATGGAACATCAAGTTCTAAATCAATAACTTTTTCCTTTTCCTTATTCAATTTTTCATGCCATTTCCAAGCTTCATTTTCAACAAAGATAACAAATATCTCCGTAAATGATTAACTTTTCACTTCCCGGATTATATAAACGACAAACCTTTGTCTCCTCACTATAGCCAATGAAGATGCATTTCTCACTTTTGTCATCAAACTTTTGCCTTTTTTTTTTCAATTATGTGGGCATAAGAAATACATCCAAAAACTCTCAAGTGTGCAACACCAGGTTTTCTTCCAGACCATGCTTCATAAGATGTCATATTTTTTACACTTTTGGTTGGACATATATTCAAAAAATATACAGATGTAGCAACTACTTCATCCCAAAAATTATTTGGCTGACCCTTGGCTTTAAGCATGCTTCTAGCCATTTCTACAATGGTATGGTTTTTGGGTTCGACAACTCCCTTTTGTTGAGGAGTGTAACTTACAATCAATTGCTTTTGAATTCCATTACTTTTGCAAAAAACTTGAAATTCATTAGAGGTGAATTCTCCCCCTCTATTTGCACGTAGCATTGTCATAGGAGAACCAATTTGTTTTTCCACACTAGCGTTGAACTACTGAAATTCGTTAAGAGCTTCTTATTTTTCTCCAATGAAGTAAACCCAAGTCCTTCTGCTGAAATTATCCACAAAGATTAAAAGAATACTTATTTTCACTATGAGACAATGTCTGCATTGGACCAAAAATATTAGTATGCACCAATTCAAGTGGTACTTTTGCTCTCTAAGCTCTCCCACATTAAAAATGTCCTAGCTTGTGAAGGTCATTTTTACACTAATTTACACCTTTCCACATGATTAAATAATTATTAATTATTTAATTATAATCTCATTCCACATTCCACTATTAATTAAATAATTTTATATTATTTAATTTATTCACTTTATCTTTTATTCTTCTTTGATTAATTAAATACATTTTATTTATTTAATTATGTCACTAATTACTTTATTCTTGTAATTTAATTGAATAAATTATTACTAGCAATGGCACCTTGGTGTGCAATGGGTACACCAAAGAAGTGTAGAAGGTCAATTAGAGAATATTTTGGTTTATTTTTTACATACATTTGTGTAGTATACATGAGATCAATTGGTAGGCTATTTAGAAAATGATGTTGTTTGTGCAACAAAGGTCTCAATGGAGAGGTGATAGCTTCAAATAAAATATGAATCTACTTATAGGGATTCGAACACAACTAAAACAAAACCTCTGAATTAGGAAGGTAATAAGCCTCCATTACCAATATGCTCATGTTATGTTCTCAATAGGGAGAGAGAGGGAGATATGGGGATAGAAAGAGGGAGAGATTAGGGGGAAGAGAGAAACAAATAGAGCTTAGTAAAGAGAAAGAGATTGAGAGGAAGTTAGAGATGGAGATGGAGGAGAGGGATAGGAGGAGAAGGAGAGGGGGAGATAAAGAGATTACAAAAAGATAGATAGAGATGGAAGAGATGAATATATAGAGAGGGGGAGAGAGGGAGAGATAGAAATATAAAGATAGAGATAGGAAGTCATATATAGAGAGGGGTAGAGAGAGGGAAAGATAGAGGGATAGAGAGATATGTATAGATAATGAGATAGAGATAGAGGGAGATATGTACAAATTTAAATATGGAGAGATAGAGATAGAGATAGAGTTATAGATAGAGAGAGTGAGAAACAAGGAGTGTGTGTATGAGTAAGAGAGAGATATGGAGAGAGATACAATTGTTACTTATGATCATTTTGGCAATGTGTAGGAAGGTAATGGTGTTAGCATGAGAAGGGAGAACCATCGATAGTAGATCAAAGGACTTCTTTTCGAGGATATAAAATTGACCCAATTTGGGGCCGAGAAACAACTAGAGTTAATGTATTGGAAGGCTAAGGTTGTGAGGGTTGTTTTAAAATGGCTAATTTATTTAAGGCATGTGAGGGTCTTTATTTGTGTGTGTCATGTGAGATGTAAGTTGGCATTAAGGGTTAGAAACCATTATCCAAGTTGAAATTCGGATAGGTCCTTAAGAGGGTCTTTAAAGTGGGATGTTGGTCAATTTCCTTGGTTGGGATGCAAAAAGGAACCCCCTAGGGTCTATACCATAGTGCCCCAAGGATATGATTTGACCCCTGAAAAGTCTTCATAATGGAGAGTGACGAGTTTTGAGGAGAGGATGAGATGAAAAGATGGAGGGGTTGTCCAAGTGCATGTTTCCTCTTTAATAAAGAAAAGACTCTCATTGATGGAAGTAGGTGAACTTCACACCTCCCCACCCAAAGTTTGCAAGTTGAAACTCATATATTTTGGAGAGGAAGAATGAGTGGGGTGTTATCCATTTCTCCCTTTGGAGAATTTAGTGAAGATGGTTGGGAGAGTGAGAAGAGGAGAGGAGTCTTGTTGGAGAGGGAGTGATCAAAATGGCTTGGCTTAAAGAGGAAAGGAGGATAAAACAGTTAAATTGCAACACCTAAAGCAAAGAGATAAGTTTTCCCTACTTCAATTTCCCTTTGTTTATTTGAAAGAAAGTGGCATGTTGTATGGATCATGATTGAAAGTAGAGGATAGAGAACCTAGATGAATGAACTTTGGCACTATGTTAAATTCTTATTCCTTTGTAAACACTTGAAAAGACTCCATTTATCATCTTGGACCTGAAAGACTTCCTTGCTCCAGGGTATGGTTCGAGTCCACAAGGCTCCATGACACCATTACGATAGGGTGGAGAGCAAGCCTTATTCAGTTGTTTGTCATTCATTGTATTTTAAAATTTTTTTGCACTATGGAATTTGTTGTAACATGAAAAAGAATAGAAAAGAGTAAGGTTTATTTGTTGGCATGTAAATTATTAATAATAAAGCAAGTCTCATGTATTTGCATGGTGCTCATTGCATTTTTGAACATTACTATAATATTGGAAGTTTAGTGTTTTGTTGAATTGAGAGAGAGAGAGAGAGAGAGAGAGAGAGAGAGAGAGAGAGAGAGAGAGAGAGAGAGAGAGAGAGAGAGAGAGAGAGAGAGAGAGAGAGAGAGAGAGAGAGAGAGAGAGAGAGAGAGAGAGAGAGAGAGAGAGAGAGAGAGAGAGAGAGAGAGAGAGAGTTGTGTAGATCAAGTTCCTACTTATGGTATATTATAGATTTATCTCACTTAAACTATTCTTTGGAAGCAATTTGAAGTTATTTTCCATACAAATCTTTTAAAGGGAAGGTTTCCTTTCTTGTAGTGTGCATGTAACTTCCTACGTTTAGGATGAGGAAGGAGATTTTCTCTTCAAGGAGGAATGTGTTATTTATGTGGATACTATGCCAAAAGATATACTTTAGGTTTTATATTCTCTTTTGTTGTAAAAGTAATAAAATATAAAGGTTGCAGTATCCCCATTTGCAAATAAAGGAAGAAGTATTGTTCTTATATTGTGTAGTGTCCTCAATAAGCATGGAGTTATAATGCAAAAGAAAATAAAATAATTGAAGTTCATTTAATAGCTTCAAACTATATTTATGTAAGGGAAAGTGAGTAAATTCATGGAATAAGTGACACTATTTTCTTATTTAAATAAATTCGTATGTCAGTGGTTTTTTTTTGAGAAATAAAATGACTAAGATGGATTTGAAAAATAATGTATTCCTTTCAAAAAGACATTTCATTAAGCATGTATATAATATATATATCATACATCCCAAATGTGATATAAAATGTTTCATTAATACTATATAAAATATATCATATATTTTACTCATGCAAACATAGTTATTTACATTTTGCATAGTAAAATCATACTAAATATATATTTATTTGTTTTATAAAAGCTTGAGATAAAATAAGATAAAATAAAATAAAAAGTCAAAAAAATATTATTTTAAATTTAAGATGACAAAAAAAATTTAAATAAATTGAATTTTTGAAAGATAAATAAACGTTTTAATTTAAATATAAATTTGTAAATTTAAACAAAATAAATAAAATAAAATAAAGCCACACTCTATGTGAGAGTTGTGCCCCCTTACAGGGGAGTGGCCTCCACACAAGCTACTCAAAAGCAATTCACATGCCTTAAAAAAATATATACATAAATATACATATATATGTGTGTGTTGATAGAATTATGATTTATATTAATATCAAGTGGGTACAAGAGTGGTACCACAATAATATTTAGGTTATAGTTTTTGGCTCTGCTCCCGCCTTGCATTTTCAAATTTCTTACATGCCTGTAGGTCATGGGAGACCTCTGTCTCTCCCCAGCTTGACCCTCTGCCGGTTTTGGATAAGATTCCTTCATGTGCGCCTTTTGGGGATGCGGCGCTTGTCTTGGGCAACCCCGATGCTCTTGTTAAATCTCCACCTTGTGGGGACAATGGGGGCCGCTTGGGGGCTGACCCTCTCGTGACTAGTTGGAAGGATATCCTTTCAGGGTATAGAAATATTGCTTTCGAGTCTGTTGGTCCCGAGGTTTACCTTACAGACGAAGGCACTGAGCTTTGCCTTCCTGATGATGTGATGGAGGAGGTCGCTGGTTCGCTTCACTTGGCCTTAGTGGGAAGATTCTTGGCTTTTCACCCAACGATTGATATGGTCCATAGATGGGTTAATGGTAAATGGTTGCTGAAGGGCAGTGTGTCTGTCTCGACAATGCCTGGTGGTCTTTTCCTATTTAAGTTCAACGCTGAGGAGGACTTGGTCCTTGTCCTCTCTGGTACTTGGGCCTATGGAAAACATTTTCTTTCCTTGGCTAAATGGAGACCAGGTTTTGACCCCTCAGTAGATCTTACCCATTCGGCCCCTATTTGGGTTCGTTTTCCTGGCCTCCCGCTGGAATTTTGGGATGAAAGGATTTTCTGATGGATTGGGAACTCCTTTGGTAGTTTTGTGGCAGTGGACGCGGTCACTTTGGCGAAATACAGGTTGGTGTTTGTCCATTTTTGTGTTAATGTCTCCATTAATAAAGCTCTTCCCAACTTTATCATTCTTAAATCTAAATAGGGGAAGTGGACTCAAGCTCTTGTTTATGAGAATGCCACCCCGTTCTGTCAGAAGTGTGGCAAACAGGGTCATGTTATTTCTGACTGTAAGAAGGTTGTTATGAAGGATGCTCCACTGAAGGATAAAAATCCTTCCAACCCTGCGATGTTACAGGATAAACTGCTTGACCCAAGCACTAGCGAGGTTGGTGAGCCATTGAAATCAGGTGAGTTAGATGACTACCCCTTCACAGATGACTTGAATGAACTTCTGAAATCTCGTCTCGGGGGAAAAGATAGAATCTAATTTGAAAATAAGCTGCTCTAAAGGGCTAGAAAAGGGTGAAGTCTCTTCGCTATTGGATGCGAATTTGGTGTCTAGCTCCTGTGTCCGTCTAGGAAAGGAAACTTCTAGGTTCTCTCATGCGTCTGGATTCTGCTTTGAAGAAGCTGGATGTCGATGGTGCTAACAATCCTAGATGTGAGACCACGGTGGACCTCTTGGCCACTTCTCAGTGTCTCAGCTGGCTAGGATCTTGGATGCAATGCCTCCCTTACCTCCCTCCCCAGGACTGTCTCTGATCATAATCCTATCATCCTTCAGTGGTCTGACAAACCATTTTTGGGCCCACACCTTTTTAGATTTGAGATAATGTGGATGTCTCACCAAGATTTTAGAAAATTCATTAAGAATTGGTGGAGCTACCCTATTCAAGGCTCGACTATGTATAGAATATCCCAAAAACTGGAACTTATTAGGAAAGAAGCCAAAGGGTGGTCCAAGGCAACTTTTGGTGACTTTTTCAAAACTAAGAAGATGATCAAGGACAAGCTTGAGGGGTTCCAAAAGATTATGGCCTTGGGCCATTCTCAGCAACCTGTTCATGTTGAAGAAGAAAACTGGAGGAAAAAGTGGAAGGATATTTTAAGTAAAGAAGAAATATATTAGAAGCAAAGATCAAGAGTCCAATGGCTCAAGGAGGGTGACAGGAAATCTTCCTTTTTCCATAGGACGGCTAGCAAACATAAAAAGAGGAATATCATTAAGTGTTTGATGAATGATTCTAATCAGGAAGTCAAGGAGGCTGACAAAATTGGAGAGGTTGTTGAACAGTACTTTAGACAGATCTACTTTGATATTGATATTCCCCCCTCTGATGAACTTCAGGCGAGGCTTCTGGGTCACCTCCCGCATGGTATCAGTGAGTATGACAATCGTCAACTCTGTGCCCCTATGACCAAGGAAGAGGTTCAGACTGTTGTGTTTGCTATGGGAGCCTATAAGACCCCAGGACCAGATGGTTTCCCTCTAGCCTTCTTTCAATAATATTGGGACATTGTCAGCTATGATATTACTATGGTTGTTAAAGATTTCTTTAGGACTGGTAAGTTGTGAAAGAAATTAAATAATACTTTTATTGTGCTTGTTCCTAAAGTGTAGGATCCTATACACATGACCGACTTCAGACCTATAAGTCTTTGTAACATTGTCTACAAGATTTTCTCCAAAGTCCTTGTCAACCGATTGAAGCCATTATTAGACAAAATTATCAGTAGATGTCAGAATGGTTTGTGCCAGGCAGACAAATCCTGGATGTTGCCATTATGACTCATGAAATAATTCATTCTATGGAGAAAAGTAAGAACCAAGGTATGGCTTTTAAACTTGACATTTCCAAAGCCTATGATAGGGTCAGATGGAAGTTTTTGTATTATGTCCTTGCTAAGTTTGGCTTTAATGATAGAGTGATTGGTATCATTAGGGAGTGTGTGGAATATGTTCAGTATTTGGTGCTTGTCAATGGGATCCCCTGGGGTTCCTTTAAAGCTGATAAAGGTCTTAGGCAGGGGGATCCCCTCTCTCCCTACCTATTCATCATGGTGGTTGAGGTTTCGGGTAGGAATTTTCTTTCCTTGCTCAACTCAGGTAAAATTCAGGGGATTAGAGCTGCCTCCACCCTTCCTTCGTTCTCCAACAGTTTTTTGATGATACGTTTCTTTTTGGATAGTCCTCTATGATTGAAGCCAGAGAATGGAAATGCCTCCTATAGGATTATGCTTGTGCTTCTAGCCAATGTATAAATTATAACAAAAGCATTGTCTATTTCTTCAACACGAGAGCCGATCTCCAAGCTAAGATTTTAGCCATCCTGGGTTGCCTTAGTGCTTCTCTTCTGGGTATCTACCTGGGCATGCCGCTTACTGTTAAGGAGGTGTCACACAACTTTTGGAATGGTATTCTAGAGAGAATGCAAAAGAAACTTGTCGGTTGGAAAGGTCAACTTCTTAGTAATGCTGGTAAACTCCAACTTCTTAAGGCCTCCCTTCAAGGAATTCCGGTCTACTTTCTCTCTCTCTTTAGGATTTCAAGCTCCATGGCTGAAAAGTTGGAAAGAATTCAAAGATCCTTTCTCTAGACAAGAATGGAGGAAAAGAAAAGACTAGCCCTGGTGAATTGGGACACTGTCTGTCACCCCAAATTCCAAGGGGGCCTGGGGATCAGGAAGATTACTAATTTGAACAAAGCCCTTATTGCCAAGATTGGCTGGATTTTGGTACAAGAAAGGGAAGAATGGTGTAATATAATGAAGGCTCAATACCTTAATCAGAGACATTTTTTTAGAGCTTTGGACCTGATTGATCTTCCTCTGGGCTCTAAGATTTTGAACAATATCCTTAAGATTAGGTCCCTCTTGAAGGAAGGGGTCAGATGGAAAATTGGTAATGGGAGATCAATTAGGTTCTGGGAGGACAGTTGGATTGGGAGCAGACCCCTTGCTGACAGTCACTTTAATATATTGAGGGAACATGCTAAATATCTCATTGGTACTTATATTTCTGATTATACCTAACCCAGAGCTAGATGGAAAACTCTGAAGTTGTCTTTCTTACATTGGCCTAACCTTCTGCCAAAGGTTACGGAGCTTCAAGAGCTTTTGAATACAGTTAGACTCCCTTTATTTCCCAAGGAGGACAGAATTTTCTGGTCAAAGAATCACACTGGGGATTTCACTGTTAAGTCTGCTTATTTGTTGCTTCTCAAGTTTGGCAGTGACGAGCAATGCTAGAGGAAGGTGTGGATTCATCAATTCATCCCTAAAATAAACTTCTTTGGGTGGACCTCCATCAATGGGAAAATTTTAACTATTGATAACCTTGTCAAGAGGGGCTTTCAATTCCCTAATTGGTGTACTATTTGCATAAGAGAAGAAGAAACCATCTCCCATCTTTTTATTCACTGTCAGTTTGCTACCCTGGTCTGGCAGAATGTTTTACAGAGATTGAACATCTCTTGGGTGTTTAATAGAGATATCCACCAATTCATCTTAAATTGGAAATGCCCCTCCAATCATCTGTTAATTAAACTGCTCTGGCAACTTATTCCACCCCACATCTGCTGGTGCCTGTGGAAAGAAAGGAATAACAGGATTTTCAGAGAAAAGGAAAACAATGTGGAAGGTCTGTTGA
Source organism: Sequoia sempervirens (assembly GCA_007258455.2). Classification (NCBI taxonomy): domain Eukaryota; kingdom Viridiplantae; phylum Streptophyta; class Pinopsida; order Cupressales; family Cupressaceae; genus Sequoia; species Sequoia sempervirens. The sequence continues at coordinate 38,628 of VDFB02055264.1, forward strand.
TAATCCTTAATAAGCTTCTCCTAGATAATATCTCAACATGTAAATGGAAGATGCCTACTAATCCCCCGACTGCTTGGGATAGAAACATTGCTATCATCTGGAATTTTCACAATGAGGTCCTGAGATTTGACAACTCCAAATCAATCATCACGAAGCATACTAGATGGAGAAACCCTAAGCCGCCCTGGGTTAAGCTTAACTTTGATGGGGCGGCTAGGGGAGGGACGTCAATTGCTGGAGGTATAATCAGGGATCATACCGGCAGCTTGGTTGCTGCCTATGTGGGGAAATTGAACAATCATACTAGTAACCAAGCTGAAGGCATGGCTCTCCTTTGGGGTCTTAAGATTGCGCTGTCACTCGGTGTCAAGACTTTGGAAATCGAAGGTGACTCAATGCTAATTGTGGAAGCCACTAAAGGTAAGATGAAGGTGGGATGGTCTCTAAAAGGTATTCTGGAGGACATTTTCCCTCTCCTAAATGCTC
>VDFB02055265.1:0-21692 GCA_007258455.2 Sequoia sempervirens
GCAACTTATTTGCTGTTTGGTGGCTGCCACCTCTTATTCTAGTTTGGGCATGAGTTTCTATAGAGTTATCAGTTGCTACCATTGTTGGTCGACAGCTATTAAGGAGTTTGTATTGCTTTGCTTGCATTGGGCAGCATATCCAGTTTGGCATTGGATTTATCAGCAAACTGGGGTTATTCTCCTCCTGTGCAGCTGGTCATCAGTGGTTGTGAGGGCATGGGACTGTATTTCTGAGCTGTGGAAGATTTTCTGGGGTCATGGAACCTAGGAGCAGTGACGCCTTGCAATATTGCAAGCTGTAACAATCCCTTTCAGACGCCTGCATACTCAGAAAGTTGTGGCACAGAGTTTGAATGTTTGCTGTTCATTTTGGAGGTTATATATTCCAGTATAGGAGCGCCGGTCTGAGCAGTTAGCTGCGCCCAGAATGGTAGAAGAAGGGTGACGCTGGTATGAGCAAGACTGAGGTGATTGCTGCATTCATTTCTCACTTCTGCAGTTTGGACTACCTATCCAGTCACAGGAGTGCCCATTGTTTGAAGACCAGCAAACTGGTATTTTATATTCTGTATTGAATATCTGATTATGTAAGGACTGTTTTGGCTTGCTCAGAAACTGTGTACTTGAAAATAGATATTAAAGCTTTTGCTTCATTGAATGTAATGGATGAAACCTTAATCTGAAGCAATATTTATCATGAAGCTATTAATGTCCTGAGTTGTTATTGGTGGGCTTGTATGTATCAAAACCATTGAAATGTTTAGCTCAGTTTGTATGCAATTAGTTTGACAAAATGCCAATGTGTCCATCTGGGTAATCATGAAAATATCATTAAAAAATGGTGGGGTTTTTACAATATCAATCCACACAAGTCATCTTGCCATGCCCCTTTTACTTTCACTTACAGTCTTATTGAATGTATGCTTAGAGGGTCTCATCTCTTCTAAGTTTTTTGACTTTCCTAGGACCTTTTCAAGTGTATACAAAAGGTACATATTATAGACATTATGAAATATTCAATATAATCCAAAAACATAAAGTATATACTACTAGGAGAGACAAACTAATACTCAATATCTTACATGATGCCTTTACATTGTCCAATGATATGAACCTCATAAACAATCTATAATCTTTCAAATTTAGGATGGGGAAAACTTTAACCCATACTATACCTGTTACATCCTTTACATTGTGAATATGTGTTTGGATATTGTTTTTCGAATGCAATGTTAGTTGGAAATAACCACCTTTCATGTGAATGTGACTTGCGAGAAGAAGTTTTAAATTTCTTAATATAAATTGTATGTGCAACATGAATGATTTTCCTTGCACAAAATTGTAAATGAAATGTTATGAATTATGATTGAATAATTGGATATAAATTATTATTATGAAATATTCGGAACTATCTAATCCTAGTTTTTCTTGTCAAGTGGTTGTAGGATAGCTAGTTCTCTGAGGAAAAGGGAAATATCATCAAGGAGAGGACAAAACCAATAAAGAATCATGAATTATCATTATCTTGTAAGCCAGGCTTAAACTGAATTATTACCTTGGTCAAGAGTTTCGATAACTAAGCACCTTATATTTTTAATAAAGTTAAATATTTGTAAAGGCGTGACAACCCCTCTTGCTCGATGGAACCTTTTTAATCATATTTAAATTATTCTAAAAGAAAATGGAATAGTCTTATAACTGCCACCCTACCCAGAACTCAACGTCCATGCATGGACGTTACAAGCATGGAATTTGAATACTTGGGGGGGAATCATTGAATCATTTTTGGCATGAAGCACTCAGTTCTCTCCATCTATTAGAGTTCTTAGTTTCTCCTCTTTCATCGAACTTGTGTTCATTATTTTCATACCATCCTTGGCTCTGAATCTTTATCTCTCTCTTAACAAGTTGACGCGGTAGCATTAGGGAAAGTCCTTGATGCATCGTCTCATTCTAGTTTCGTTTGATCTATCACTCATTCTATTTTCATTCATTGACCTAGCTTTGGCTCTACGGATTCTTATTGAAGCTCAGTTCCTAGTTGAGATCACCAATCTTGTGGTTGCGGATCTTCAGTAGATTGAAAGAGATTTTCTTGAAAAGCTCTCAGTAAATATCATCTTCGATTTGGGCTCTTGTTTTCTTCCTTAGGCGAGTACTATTAGTTTCATCGTATTCTAGTAATTGATACTTGCAGATGTTTGATGTGTGTGATGAACTTTGAGCTAAGGCCTTCATGTAGATTCTTGTTGTCGATGTGAAACCTATTAAAGACTAAAACTTGTGTCAATGTTTGATAAGCTGCTATAAGCTTCTATGGCGATCATGTCACTGTTCTTTTGTATAAGAATCTGCCTCTGTCAACAGAAAAGTAATCGATAAAATTTGCCTTGAATCCTAAGTTCAGTCTTGAATGCATGTTCATCTATAGCTTCATTTTTGAACTGAAACCATGGGACCAAATCTTGCCCATCTATGTATTTACTTGATAATAATTTAGAGCTGAATCTTGCTCTTTTATACCTTAATAAACTTGTCATTTGAATGGAGCTAAACTATATTCTTCTCATGAAATACTGTTAATTTGATTCAGTCGAATCATGTGCATGATAAATCTGGTTATGGAACCATAGTACTGTTTACTTTTGAATAACTAAAGAAAAAGATTGAAACATGAACTTAAAGAATATACACCTCAGATAAGAGATAGATGTCGAGCAAGGGTGATGGCTGACTACACGAGTTACGTGCTAGATTATGGAAATCCTTGGCCAAGGTAGAATGCCAATTAGGCAGATGTCAGCTTTTCATGGCCAGATATACCCTAGTCAGAATGATCTCTCTGGTTAGGAGGTACCTACAGAGGAGAGATTGACTAGAGGTATAGGTACATGACACCAGGCTCAGAATGGCATAATGTAATTTTGTGATTCCTTATTGATTACCCTCGTCAAGGGTCGTGTTGATGTGATTTTCGTGACTGCACCAACACAGAATAAAGTTGCCAACAGCTACCCTATTCTCTCTTGATCAAAGTATCCAACACGCTGAGATTGCGAGAGAGTTCGTGCGTTCAACTCCAAGGTTCCTTCAGTGCGAATAGTCTCGGTTGGCTTGATGTGATTTGCTGGTATTTCAAGGGGACTTCGTGATTTATTCCGGTTGTGTTGAACGTTAAGGCCTACGTGGTTAGTGATTGACAGTGGTACAAGTTTTCTAATACTAACTGAGAAATGGCCCGGAATTTAAGTAGGGATAGAGGTTCTAATCTACTCTAAAGCTGTTCGGACCTTGTAGCGATCAATTCTCCCAGAGACTTCAGCAGAACTTTGCTTGCCTACTTGGACAACTTCTAAAACGGTGCAATCTTGAGAGGGTAATCAAGGTATTCAAATTGCGATCTAGCATGAAGACACCATCCTGTGATGCAGCGCAGCGTATAAATCATAATTGAAGTTAGAACTTCACGATGTTCGATTGACCAAAAGCGAACCCACCGTCGTGAGCAGCGCTAGTGGTAGCGTTAAGCGAAGTTTTGTTCAAATCGAGCACCACATTCCACAATTACTAAGTACTTGCATGAAATGAAATCTACTTTACTTTAAGCTACTTCAAGATTCTACGTGAATTGGAAGGGCGAAGAAGCCTCGCTAGCTACTCATAACAAAGAAGAGATCACCATCAATGAAAACTCTTTTATTATGAAAGTGTTCACAACAACTTCTTACAAAGTATTCAAAGGGAAGACTTTCCTTCCTTTTCAATCTAAGCTAAACTATCAAACTATGCTACCTTCTATTCTATCAATCTCTCTCTATTACTTCTCTGCTATTCTAATTTTCTAATGATAAAAATGAGGGGGGATGCCCCTTTTATAGTTGGCCCAGTCCAATGGATGGATGGCTCAGATTCAATTACAATGAAGGGCTTAGATCGAGCCACATAAACCCTAACCCTAAAAACCGCCACCAAGAAGAGGGGTAATAAATGAGCAATTAATGGCCACCATCTTCTAGAAGATTCCTGTCTGGAAACACGTTCACACTATTCTTCTCCGACTGTAAACGGCCTGAGTTTGGTCAACACTGCTTCAACTCCTTGAATGGATATGGCAGGCACATTCTCGATCTGACTTCAAGGCGGCAACTTTTTAACCTGTTTGATGGTGATTTTCCTCCTTCCTACCACTGCATCTTGAGTTGTACGAAGCACGTTGGAGAACTTCCTTTGGGTCATCGAAGGACTTTACACTTAAGGAGAATTTCTCTACTTTGTTCTTCAATCTGTCATGATGTCAGCCTCCAACGCCTGGGCCTTCATCTTTTCCTCCATCTTGAACTTGAAAGATTTTCTTGTCTTGGATTCAATCACTCCTCGCCACTCGCCTAACTGTGTTGGGGTGCAACACTTAGCCACTTCTGATAACATCTCCCTTCATGTTTTGGGTGCAATTGAGATCTCGTGGGGGAGCTCGAAATACATAACTTTATCTCCTGTCAGGGTTGTAATATCATCTTGGATTACTTGCTTCATCGCTTCAAGTCATCGTGCTTTGGCCCCGGCGTTCACCCTGCAAAACAGATAAAGAGAAGAGCAACAAAACACTTCATAATATAAATTCAATTCACTCACCTGATTTTCATGCTTTGACTCCCAAGGTCCGAGTGATCTCCTCGTCATTCTCCTATGGCAAATTTTGCTTTCTGGGCGTATTTAGAGACTTGTGTGTTCATTTCACAGGGTCCTCTTCAAGGGCACATTTACAACCTTGTGCTTAGATTTTGTGCCTTAGAAATTTCCCCACCTTGAGGGTGCATTTGAAAGCTTGATGTCTGAGTTTCACTTCATCTTCAAATTCTTCATGCCTTAGACAAATTTCATCTCTTCCTTGCGAGCATATTTCACCTCTTGTCCTATGGCGCATATTGCCCTTGATGTCCTCATATCCAATCCCTTAGGCGTTTTCTTAAACTTCCTCTTCCCTAGGCGTATTTGGAGGTGAGAGTCTCCACATTCCACCTTCCTTAAGATAGGCGCATTTAGCCCTCTGGGTTTTCATTTTGTCCAAGTCTTAGAAGACTTTTGATATCACCTTTATATTCTAGGCGCATAAGATCCCTTGAGGTTTGATTTTCCATACTTAGAACAATCTCAAGTAGCTTCTTGTTTGAGGGTGCATCTGAAGTGTTGAGCTTTCAATCTCAAGTACTGAGAAACTTTTCTAACTCCTCCATGTTGTGCTAGGTGCATTTACCTCTTCAAACCTCTAGTTTTATTGCCTTACAAGAATTTTCAAGTTCCACTCAAGCTTGGGCGCATTTGCCATGGCTTACTTCAAGTTTCGACACTTAGAAAAAATTCAAACTTCTTCTTCAACCCTTAGGCGCATATGACCCTTCAAGCTTTTAGTTTCCAATACTTAGAAAAATTTTAAACTTTTGATATTACCCCTTTCAAGCCAGGCACATTCAACATGGTGGACTTCAAGTTTCAATTCCTTAGAAAATTTCACCTCCACTTCCTTGACTTAGGCGCATTTAGGGATTCAGGCTCCAAGTTTCAACAACTTAGAAGAAATTTGAGACATCATGCAATGTTGGGCGCATATGGAGGTACTTACTTCCAATTTCAAACACTTAGCCAAAATTTCCAGGCATCTCTCTCCAAGGGCGCACTAAAAGGTTTCCAACTTTCACTTTCTCAGCCTTAGAGAATTTCACTACCAACTCCTCTTCAATCTTGGCACATACCATCCCTTCTACTTCTAATTTCCTTGCCTTAGACATATTCCAAGGCATCTCCAAGTCAAGGCGCAAATGAGGGCAGGAGCTTTCATTTTACCATACTTAGAAATTTTCAAATCACTTCAATCTTTCAAGGGCGCATTTGACATGTGCTACTTCTAATTTCTATGCCTTAGAAAATTTTCTGACTTCAACCTCCAGCTTAGGCGCATTTGGGGTACCAAGCTTCAAATTTACAACACTTAGAAACTTTTTAACTCTCACCCAAGTTAAGGTGCATTTCTATGGGTGAGCTTCCAGTTTGCAACCCTTAGAATATTTTCCACTCACCTCCTACAAGTCAAGGCGCATATAGGGGTGCCTACTTCAAGTTTAAAACACTTAGAATATTTTTCAGCCTTCCAACCTTCCAAGGGCGCATTTCCATGGGTGAGCTTCAAGTTTTCAAGACTTGGAAACTTTTCTTACCCCTCCTCAAGTTCTTGGGCGCATACAAGGGGTCATACTTCCATTCTTCCATACTTAGATTTTTTTTTCAAGGTCTCCTCCAAGTCAAGGGCACATATAAGGGTGCTTGCTTCAAATTTCATTGCCTTAGAAAAATTTCAAGGCTTCCTCTTTCTTCTTGACATTCGACTGTTTGAGGACTTTGGAAATTTTTGTGATCTTCCAACTTCAAGGGCATTTGGGACTGAGCTGAATTTGGGAACAGAATTTTCCAGCTTTTGGCGACTCAGGGGCGGTGTTCCTGATGCCTCAGCCACCCCTAACTGCTATTTTAGAAAGTTTTGCACGGCTCACGTGATTTCCTAAGCTCCAGGCTGGATTTTGCTGCTTCAAACCTCGTGACATGGTGAGCTCACCCAGTGCAAGTATGCACCTACCTAATTTTTAGCATTACTAAAAATAGTAACCTTCAGTGACTTAAAACTTTGTAGGTGCGATTGCGAAGGATGTTGATGAAGCCATTTGGATGATCTGTGGCTATGCGTGTTTGTATACCCCCTTTAGGAAACCTAATTCCTCTGCATGGACATGCCAAAAATAATGAAATGCTTTTATTTCGACTTACGCAACTCCGTTTGATCTAGAGTCGCTCCATAGAGATCTTATGCTATTTGAAACGACTACGATGCCGTGCGACCTAGCCTATAATATTTTACAGGTGGTTTACTATTTATAACAGCTGTGATTTTGGAAGGACTACAGCCTCGTTTATCTTGAAATTTGAATAGCGTGACCCTCATGTTGAACTTTTACGTTCCTGCCTTTATCGCGACTTACTGTTATATGCTTTTTGTTTGAGTGATTACTATAAGTAGTGATGCTCAGTACCTTCAAATTTAACGGTGGATTCCTTGAAAGATCTGCGTCGCGATGGGATATACGGTTTGATGCAGTTTTGACCCCTCATTTTGGGTCTGGCTGAAACTAATCAGCTTACGCTACTATCAAATGATCTCTTGCGTTTGACCCGTTCTGCCATGTTGTTGCTTGTTTGCAGTTACGGTGTTGATGATATTGATGATCACACTAAAATAGTAAATTATGGGAATGAAATCTTACAGTAGCCGTATGAGTTTATGTCACACTACAGGAATCTCAAAACAAGAAAAATTATCAAAATCGAGCATTGGCTAAAAATAGCAAGTCTCGGAAAAGTGATCAACTCTGCTTGCATGTTACCTCGTTGCATGGCTCTCGAAAAACCCAAAAAGATTATGCAGACATGCGCTGAGAAATTTCACATGCAAACCCTAAAAATAGCCTTTGAAGCGTGAGTCATTGAAAGTCATCATCTCGTTTTGCATGCTATATCATTGCAAAGGTCTCGAAAAACCCAAAAAGAATCTCCAGACATGCATCCGAAAGCTCAACATGCGGACCCCAAAAGTGGCCCTCAAAGGCAGAACTGCTAAAAATAGTAAGTTGTTCGTTTCAGCTCAAATTTGGCAGACAGGTAGGTCATAGTGTTCTAAGTGCAATGCAATCGTCAGAATTTGAAAATCCCAAGGAAATAGGCCCCAAATTGGTACTTACTAAAAATAGCAAGTTATCAGAATTCAGCGAAAACTTAGTGGAAACTTGTTTGTAGCCCTCCTGACAATAATATTAGTCTCAGATTTCAATAGCCAAACTTGATTTGACCTCAAACTGATGTGAGAAATGCAAACCCTAATCTACAAACTTGGCCAAAACTTCAAATGACACTCAAAGACAAGCACATCCCCGGAAAGGCAGACAGCAGAAAGAGAGAAACAGAGAGAAAAACAAAGCCAAAAGACCCGAACGGAGCAAAATTAGGGGGTCCCCATTTAAATGGGGTGATGTGTGAAAAGGTCACAACAGGTCAGGTTTCTTCAGTTAGAAGAAGCATGGGAGACCAGTAGGTCTTGGTTGGGTGGAAAAGCCCTTGATGATATTTCTCTTCCCTCTTGTTAAAGATGTTCAGCATTTTAGCATGATGATGATTGCATAATGTGTTTCTCTCTTCCGTAATTTCAGGTACAAACAATTGTTTATTTAAGTTAATTTAAATTACTGCAATTAATGTTATTTAATTGATGTATTGCTAAATGTTAATTTTGAATGGAAAAGTTAGACAATTACTTCCTTTACTTTGTTCTGAAAGATAGTTAGATAATGATGCCCTAGCAGTTATTCTCTTTTCAGTTCGTTATCTATTGTTTGGGAAAACCCTAGATTGTTAGTTATTTAGTTGCCTTTCAGCTGAAGTTGGCAATATAACTGCTTCTCTGTTAACTGTAAGATGTTAGTTGTTACAATACCATAGTTTGATAACTCAAACACAACAGCCCAAAATTTTGACTTGAACTCTAGCATCAAAAAAAACTTGACAAATAAAAATATTCACATAAATACACAAAATAAACCTAAGTAGTCAATCCATGAAATGTTAGGAATGAATTTAGAGAATACATAACTCTATTTTCATCATAGTTGCATTACTCCAAATTGAGATTGACTCCATAAGCCAAAAATACAAATGGTATTCAATTACTCAAGATTTAATTAGGAAACTTAAGTTAATAAAAATAAGGGAAAACATCATTTTTTGTTATTTCAAGCCAAATAAAGGGCATGCAGCACAGTCTAAAACAATTTTTATTTTTTGCTTTTTAAAACCAAATTAAGGCCTTTGAGGCCACAAGGATCTTAATGGTGTATGCCATTTTTCATAATTTTATTGCTTTTAACCAACCACAAATAAATCCTTTCAATCACTCAACAATTAATTCATGTAGCTTAGATCCTAATCACTAAAGAAAAAAATGACAAAAAAGAGGGTTTTAGCAACGATTTTTAATTTTTTTAGTTAGACAAGTAACCCGCAAACAATTGCCACAAGTTTTTTTGAGAGACTTGACTTGTAAGTTGCATGCAACTCGACTACCAAAAACAACCCATGAGTTCTCCCTGAGTTTTGGAACTATGAATTATACTTTTGACAAATTAATTACCAACTATATTTTTACCCCACAAGCTGCAAATTTGACCCAATATAACTAACAAATAGTCACAAATGCCAAAAGTTCCCTACTCCATTTCCTCATGTATGTCATAATTTCATATGCATGGGTAATAAGATTGCCTACTGAAACCACTACAGCCAAAGACTTAGCAATTACATATTTCATAGAGCGCATTGTTCAATCTTTGAAAAATTCCCTAACAAATGTCCCAAACATAAATAGTTGTCTCCTCCTGAGACAATTTTGTTGATCTTTACCACATCTCTATTTGTAAGGTCTCCAATGCCAACCCAAAATTTCAGTCATCAGTTTGCTTTCTACATTTCAGATTACCAGCATTGTTCTCAAAGATGAGTTTTAGAGGAGTATCATGTACTTGGCTAGAGTTATTTCTATATTTGTAATGGCTAGATATTATTCTTTTCTTTTGGTAGGCCTGATAGCCCCAATAGGCCTCATGTACTTAATGAGAGTTATCTACGCAAGGCTATAGTCAAGACTTCCTATGTGGCTTTTCCTATTAATGGATATTATGATAGGTTGCAAAACATCAATTCATCACTAACATAAGTTTCAAAAACCTTGTTCCTCGCTATATTGAAATCCAATATTCCATAATTGGAACAAAATTCTTTTTACCCTCCTTTACCCTTGCTGAAATTAATCTTATTTATATCTACAATTGTTGATAATCATTTTATTCTTCAATATTTTGTAATGTCCCCGTTTTTATGTAACACCGGTGATTAATGCTTCTTCTGTGTGCTAAGGGTGAGTCGATGCATGATGGGTTCCATTTATTTGATGGTTCACTTCGGTGGTTTTGCTTATTTAGAGTTTAGTTGTTTTGATTAGTTCATGGGTTTCGAGAGGAAACCCATGAGAGAATATGACTTATTACGTCAGGGCAACTTTCGGTTCCTATTTTTGGTAAGTTATAATATTCTATCTTGGAGTCGGGGATTTTGAATTAGACTCTTTAAGTTTGAAGCTTACGCAATGGTGTCGCATGCACTTTGATCCGAGCAACTTTTCGAATTTACTATTTTTAGTAAATTCTATTTTTAGCAGTGGTCAAGTCAGCATCAGCTTAGAAAGCTTTCCTTTTCTGGCAGTTCATTGGGTAATTCTGATTTTTGGCTTAAGGGGTTCATTTTGGAGAAATAAGTCATTTAAAGTTAATAATGTTTTATTTTATAAAATAACCCCTTGTCCTAATAATATGACTTTAAGTTGTTTTAAAAAGGGGGACTTTGAGGGTGGTCATCTCATGGGGAATTATTTTGATATTTCTAAATTCAAAAATACTTCTTGGAGAAAGGGACACCATTTTATGAAGAGGGGATTTTTAATAAAGTCAAGATTGAACATTATGAAAGGGGGCGCCCAAACTGGAGGGAAAAGGAGTCAATTCAAATTTGAAATTAGGTTTTGTTTTCTAGAAGCTTCTGGAGGGCCTTCTCAAAGTTATAAAAGGGAGCCTTGGGACTTCATTTATGTCTTCTCTTGAGTAAAAGTTATCTTTGCAGGGGCAGTATTTGGATTGCTTCGAGGAATGAATGCCTCCTAGCCTTGGCTCAACTTCTTGCTTGAAAGACAACTAGTGGAGAGTTAGATTGTAGTTGAGTGAGATTTGTAGTGAGATTTTGCATTGTAGAAGTTGTTTTGCATTTGTAGTTCAGTTTCTTGCATTTTAATCAAATCTGGAGTTGTTGATTTTGTATTGCAGATTGAAGTTCTCCATAGAATCTTCAAGTAGTTATTTGATTCGTTGGTTGTACATTTATTGACGCCCCCTCCTTCTTCAAGTTGCAGATTTTTTAGAGGTGTCTTGGATTTTATCTTATTGGTAGAACATTTCTTGAGGCTGTACCATTCTGTTTTGCCTGGCAAGTGTTTAGAAAAAAAAATACTTCAATTTGTCAGCTGTTTCTTTGTCTAGTCTTCATTGTCCTCATCCTAGCTTTCGTTTTCATCAAGTCTCATGTCATTCTGGCAAGTATTGAGTGAGTTGTGAGAATTTTAGTGAATTCTAGGGTTGCTGGTTATGCATATTAAGTTGTTGTTCTGTCATATCAGCTTGCGTAAAGTCTATCTTTTGAGTTGGGTTTGGGTTGAAAGTCTTTGTGATCATTGAGGAGACATTATACTATATTGCAGCATGGTTGGACTTTCTTATTCCTGTATCATGTTTGTGGGCAAATCCTAATTGTATGGTGGCTGATGGTACTATAATCTCTTCTCTTCATTTCATTATATGCACTTGCTGGATGATGACTGACTTGCTACTTTGATTTGCATTGTATTATCTTACATCTCCGCCCTATGGTAGCTCCATTCCCACTCCGGGTTTGAAAGCACATTCTGGGTGTTGAGTTTACTTTAAGCATAATAGAAGATAGGGATGCCAGCCATATGCCATCATCAGGCATTCTTGGTTGGGTTGCACAACCGGCCTTTGAGATCCTCGGCCACCTGCTGCCGTGGGCCTCCAGTAGCATTCTTGGTGGGGTTGAATTCGCCTTCGTTTTGTTCAGTGCTAACCCTAACGGATGTCATGTGCAATTATCTTCCATTGTAAAAAATTGAAAAAAATTTAGTTGGAATATTTCGGTGGTATGGTGAAAGATCCGCATCACATAAAGTAGTCAATGGTTAATTGTCGGATGGTGTGATACCGGAACTACCACATACGAGAGATGACACGAAGTCTTTACTTGAGATTAGCCGGGGCTGACTCGCTAATGAAGGATCATGACATAAGGTGGGGAATCAGAAAGATTTATGCTAAGTCTGAAAGTCGAGATAGGAAGGTGCACATGTCACATCAGAATGATCGTGAGCTTGATAAAGATACCTTGGCAAATGAGGAGTTAAGGGTAGAGCCCCATAATACTTCCCTTGACTTGCATGTAGTAGGAAGTGATGAAGATCAGCTCGGTGAAAAGAACAAAACAGTCTTGAGTCCTAATAAGGATTCAACCTATGAAGGTCTTGAAGCTAAGGGCTTCACAGAAGATTTCAGTAGTACTGTTGTATGGGATGAGTTTGTTGAAGAAGAGCAAGTAGAAGGAAATACTGTTGGTGCCTTTGAATCAGCCCATGACCATTGCCAAAGTGATAATGTTGGTAATGATTCCAACAGGATTGTACCACCTCGTGTTGAAGATTTGGTGATGGATAGTTTTCCTCTTGTTGCTGTCCAAACTCCTCAAGAGTTTTCACAAGAAGAAATTATGACAAGTGATCAAGGAAACGTTTTTGGTATGCATATGATTACTAAAGATGAGATCAGAAATATACCTATAGATGGTGGTTACATTGAAGGAAAAAGGGACGAAGTTTTCAAAACAGCTAACATTGAAGATTCTTTGCTTCACTATGACATTGGTGACTTGGGTGAACGTGGGTTTGATCATCAAACTAAGCCCTTGGAGACAAGGACTTATGAAGAAATCAGTTCAAGTGAGTTACATGGTGACCTATTCAAAGACTCAACACTCCAAGAGAAGCATGAAGAGTACTTTTCTCTTGATCAAAACAATTAGCCTTTTTCCATTTGGGATCCTGGTTGGTTGACACCGAGGTATGATAAAGAACCTTTGTGGGATGAATTTCCCTTTGATCCAGATGAAGATCAAAAATCAGATTGCATGGCAAACTATGAGGTGGCCATTGAAGAGGAAGTTGTCTTCGAAGAAGAAGAGTGTTCAAAGAAGCTCCATAATGATCTCTTTGAAGTGGTTGCAGCCACTAAAGAAGGAAATGTTTCTACGGAAACTTTCCGAACAGCGGATGATTATGATCCATTGAGCAAGTTGGATGCTGCTATAATGTTTGATCAAGAAGACAGTGATGAAGAAGAAGAGCTAGAAGACCATATGGCTCTTGAAGAGGAAAGAGTTAAAGAGGTTTACAAACACAAGTCTGGTTTTTCTATTCAAGAAGCTGATTGCAAACATAGAGTCGAAGAAATCATGGAGAATGATCATCTCCATGGCATTGAGCATTATCCGCATGTTGGTGGTAAAGTACAAGGATGTTGGAGCAGCATTGAGGGCAGCAAAGACAAGGGGCAAGGTTCTGATTTTCAGTTGCAGCCTATCAGCAGTTCATCATCTTTGAATTCTCATGTTTGGGACAGACAATTCATGGTGTCCGTTGACAAGGAAGTGCAAGCTCTATCCCTGTTTGATCACACACATAGCTTGGTTGAAGAATTGTACTGGAAGGCTCAGCTTGAAGAGAGACAAAGAGGAGTGAAAAATGAAGTTGCTCTTCCCAATTTGCAACTTATTAGAGATTCTTTGGAGACCTTGAAGTCCAAATACATGTACTTGATTGAAGACCGAGATCGTGCCATTGAAGTTGCAAAGAAGAACATTTGTGCTTTTCAAGAAAAGGAGAGTATGGTTGATGAGCTCACTCTGGAGCTTGAATCAACAAAGGACATGTTGAAAGAAACTCAGTTGGCTCTAACGGAGGTTGAAGACCAGTTTGCTGACTTCAAACTTTTCAAGGAGCAAGAGGGTGCACACAGAGCTGAAGAAATCAAGCAAGTGATTGGAGAGATTGATAGTCTTCAAGCGGAGTTTGATCTTGGAAGTGTCTCAAGAAAGTCGGAAGTTGCATGTGCAGATTTGGAGAAGCAAGATCAAAGAAGAGAGTTTCAAGTTTTTAACAATCCTCTCTTTGAAGTGGGTGCTGAGGAAACTTATGATAATCCTCTTTTTGTGATGGAAGATGAAACATCAATTGATAATAGCACGAAATGGGATCCTGATGAAGTTTCCCAACACAAGATGGAATGTGATGTTCAGCTTATTGAAGATTTGCAAGCCGAACATGAGGGAGATTCGTTCCTTGCAATTGGCAATCTTCTGCGAAGAATGTTTGAACAAGAATGCTTAAGAAGGATTGAGGATGTAGTCTCCACTTGGGAATTGTTGAATCACGATGTGACCAGCACCCTTGACATCAAGATGTTGTCCAAACATAGTTTGGTAGCTGTTCATAGTTCCATTACAGCAGCAAGGAGTGAAGAAACCAGACTTGTTACTCATGATGTAAGGGAGAAAGGGGGTCCAAAACATGGTGTTTACATGCTAGACAATCCATCCCTTTGGTTGAATGATGCTGTGGCACTTACTAGTATATTTTGGGAGTTGGATTTGAGATCACCTAATGTTTCATGCTCCAATGTTGTTGAAGCTTTCATGGATTGGTTTCGGAGGTTCATCAGAGGGAATGCCAATTTTACAAGTGTACACTTGATTTTGACCTACACTCAGAGATGTGCTATTTTTCCTTTCCGGAGTGTTGGAGCTTATTTTCAGGAGTGTTGGAGCTTATTTTCAATTGGGCATCCATGCTTGGGATTCTCAACATAGATTGATGGAGCTTATTACTTGTGGAAAGGACTTTCGGAGGGATAAGGATCAAATTTCCATTTTGGTTGGTATTGTTCCCTTCTTTTCCAGCCACTTGATGGTTTCGTTTGTTCATCAACAAATGGATTGGAGAGAAATTTTTAGTATGGGTTGGAAAGATGAACAGTTGGTTGCTCTTGGCGTTGATCCTTGGCCAAGAAAAGGGCAGATTTTGGGACATGAGCTTGCTGGTTGGAGGCAGACCAGCCACGTTACTTGTGGAGTTACTCTCGTTTGGGAGAGTTTTCCCATCACTACTTGTCAAAGAGGTGGTAATTTTCAGTTGGAGATTGTTCTAGTGTGTTTTCCTGCCATTTTTGAGGCGTTATCTTGCAACTCAATGTTCATTTCATACACTCACTCTTGGAAATTTCATTGGTGTTGCTGTTTTTTCTTGTGTGAAGTACTAAAATCAGATTGCTCTTCGCTGACTTTAGCCTTGAATAGCAGAGACTATTTGTTCCTTCACACCAATTCTATTCTCGGGGTTCATCTTATGGAGGCTTGTGATGTTAACTTTGACAGTTTTCTCTCATTGTTGGTTCGGAACAGTGAACTACCACTTGTTTTGATTCATCATTCTGAGACTCATGAGGTTGGAACTATGAGATTTTTTTGTAGTCTTCATGGTGGTATCAATATAATTCGGTTGGTGCATAGTAGCTCCATGAGGAGACGTGAGTTTGAGTTTGTTGAGCTATTGCAAAGGATTGTTTTCCTCTTTACAAGAAGATTTGAAGATGTCACTTCTGCCATCAGGGCTTCGTTTGTTACCATGTGGAGGTATGTTGAGGAGATTGATTTTGAGTTGAGTAGCCTATCTTTCTTCTTGCCTAGAATTGTGGTTGACAGTGGTATGGTTGTTACTGTTGACTCTGGGCATCTTGGACTTGAGGTGTTGCATGATATTGATCTCGGTCCTTTAAGATCTTTCAGTTTGAGTATTGTGGATGGTAACACCTTAGAATTACAAGGAAGGTTAGTGCAGCATTGGCATGATGTTTTCACAGATATGATCAGAATGGTGCAGCGTCGGCATGGTGGGTCCTTCCTGAGACGGACTTGGGAACCTGGGATCATACTTGTTTGGATATTGATCAATTTTATATATTCTGGAGTTGTGGTGGTATTGTTTGAGGACAAGCAATTTTGGGAAGGGCGGACTGTAATGTCCCCGTTTTTAGCACTTAACTTTTCGGTGATTAGTAGCCTATTCCCAGTGTGCTGTCGGCTAGTCAGTGGCAGAATTAGGGTTTCCGACTATTTGATGGGTTCTTTGGGAGTTCGAGTTTCTTATTTGGGTTTGGTTGTTTGGATTAGGTTATACAGGTTTCTGAGAGCAGGTATGACTTTTAGCTACGTCGGGCAACACTGGTTTCTTTTTAATGATTATGACTGACTTGGGTCAGGGGATTTTGGATTACGGACTCTTTACGGTTTCGAGAAACTTTTGCAATGGTGTCATCTGCTGATCGAGCAACTTTCCGATTTACTATTTTTCGTGTTCTTCTGTGATGAAGTCAATCAATATTTCATCGCTTTTTTGCATCAGATCAACAGTTGGTCAAGTTTTTAGGCTCAGGGTTCATTTGGAGAAATAAAGTCATTAAGTTAATATGTTTTATTTGTAAGGCACTTTGTCCTAATAATATGACTTTAAGTTGTTTTAAAAGGGGGACTTTGAGGTGGGTCATCTCAGGAATTATTTTGATATTTCGAGTCAAAAAGTAACTTCTTGGAAAGGGCCATTTTATGAAGGGGATTTTTAATATAAAATTGGTTGAACATTATGAAAGGGGGACTTTGGGGTGGATCATCTCATAGGGAGATTATTTTGATATTTCCCTAAAATCAAAATCGCTAACTTGAGAGAAAGGCCATTTTATGAAGAGGATTTTAATAAAGTAAAGGTTGAACATTATAAGAGAGGGACCCAATTTGGAGGAGAAAGGTCAATTCAAATTTGGAATTAGGGTTTGTTTCCCGAAGCTTAAGGCCTTCTCAAAGTTATAAAAGGGAGCCTTGGGACTTCATTTTATCATCTTATGTCTTGAATAAAGTTATGCTGCCGGAATGGTATTTGGATTGCTTCGAGGAATGAATGCCTCCTAGCCTTGGCTCGACTTCTTGCTTGAAAGACAGCAACTAGTGGAGAGTTAGATTGTAGTTGAGTGAGATTTGTAGTGATATTTTGCATTGTAGAAGTTGTTTTGCATTTGTAGTTCAGTTTCTTGCATTTTAATCAAAATCTGGAGTTGCTGATTTTGTATTGCAGATTGAAGTTTATACTCATAAGTCTTTGGGCGAATTTATTTTGGTTCTGGGTAGTTTACCCATGCATTTGCTACCCTTGGGCGCCCCTCTATGCCAAGTTGCAGATTTTTTAGAGGTGTCTTGGATTTTATCTTGTTGGTAGAACATTTCTTGAGGCTGTTTCATTCTGTTTTGCCTGGCAAGTGTTTAGAAAAAAAAATACTTCAATTTGTCAGTTGTTTCTTTGTCTAGTCTTCATTGTCATCATCCTAGCTTTCGTTTGCATCAAGTCTCATGTCATTCTGGCAAGTATTGAGTGAGTTGTGAGCATTTTAGTGGATTCTAGGGTTGTTGGTTATGCATTTTAAGTTGTTGTTCTGTCATATCAGCTTGCGTAAAGTCTATCTTTTGAGTTGGGTTTGGCTTGAAAGTCTTTGTGATCATTGAGGAGACATTATACTATATTGCAGCATGGTTAGACTTTCTTATTCTATGTATTTGGCAGGCAAATCTCTAATTATTGTAAGCTGAACAGTAGTACTGTCAGCAATCTTACTTCTCCTCTATTATTTTATTGTAATACCCGTTGGATAAGTGGAAGAGGCTGGCTTGCCGCCTATTTACTTTGATTTGCATTGTATTATTTTACATCTCCGCCCTATGGTAGCTCCATTCCCACTCTGGGTTTGAAAGCACATTCTGGGTGTTGAGTTTACTTTAAGCATAATAGAAGATAGGGATCCTCTGACCATATACTCGTCGTCATCCGGCGCATTCTTGGTTAGAGTTCTTTATTCAGCATTGCTTTGAGATCCTCTGACCATATGCTCGTCATTATCCGGCACATTCTTGGTTAGAGTTGAATTCCGCATCGTTTTGGTTTAAGTGCTAACCCTAACGGATGTGTGTTGCATTGTATCTGTTATTGAAAAAATTGAAAAAATTGGTTCGGAATATTTCAATTTTCCACTCCTCCAAAATATATGTGAGACCTTGATCTATAAATTTGTACCAAAAAATTCATCTATATGCCATACCCACCTAAACATCCATTACTTGAGCACATCCCTTGCAAATGTTCTAAATCAACAAATATGACCTATCAACCACTAGTTTGAGATGATTGGAATGCCTCTTAAACAACAAACCCATGTAGGAAATCCATGGCACTTCTATGTGTCCATGACTACAAAATCAGCTGTTTTGAATTAACAACCACCGCCAAATGTTTGCAATTCCTCATTTGGCCTGACTTCCCAACTCTTTATAGTACCATCCCTTACTTGATACATATTATAATTGAGATAGGCTTTCCTTTTTTAGAAAGGCTCACATCCAAGTCAGCAATGGTGTCCTCAATGCTCAAGGACACTAAACCAACTTGCCCTTGTTTCCTCCTCCACTTTCCTTGCCTTCTCTTCCTTGACTCTCCATTTCATAATCCTTAACCTTTGCAAGTTACATCTACATAGAAAAGGGCAATGAAGAGATTTTACCAACATTAGCAATAGCAACATGCATCCTTTATTGGCACATCAACATAGGTAGGTTCAAGAATGATCTTTCCCTCTTCGTGTACTCTCAAGAATTTCACAACCTTCCACATAGAAAGTTTGCTAATGCCTTGAGCAAATATTGTAACAATCCATGTTGGAAAAATGTTCCAGGTTCTACCCACACTCTATGATGGTTCCTCCTCATTTAGCAGCATAATCATATGGTCACATGTGTCCCAAAATCCACGCTTGAGGTCTTAGCAGCAGCTTCTCCCCATTTCTGTTGGCTAGATCCCTTTGTGACACTTTGCCTCAAATGATGAGTTAACTTATCACAACTCTCTCAAGGCTTGGATTTGCCACTAAACTCAAGCTTGTTGCAACTTCATTTTGAACTCCCATGCTTCTTGTTCCTATGCACAATACCCCTATGGCCCTTTGTTCCACTGTCTAGAGGTCCATGTCTTCTACTTAAGTAAAATCCAGCTCTTCTCGAGGGCATAGTAGGAAACCCCAATAAACTATTGCTTGTACTACCAAACCATGGCACTATTGTGTTCCACTATGACTAATAGAAGAAAATTGTGGTGGCATTGCACATTTGGAAAAATGTGTGTTGAGTTAATTTTTATCCCTAACAAGTAACAAGTAACAAGTAAAAATGGCTCCCCCATGTTCCAAGACGGGGATGGCAAGGGAAGGGGTTGTATTTCCAAGATGGGTTTTTTGGGAGGCCAGTTTTTAGGGGACAGTACGGGATGGCTATTAAAAAATATCGGAAATTTTTTAGAATATAAGGAAATTTCAAATCTTCATACGATAATATTGATAAGGCACTCATCATAGACATTATAGAACCTTAATACATAACATTAGACTCAAATTGACAAAATTTAACTGATCTCATTGTTAATGTGCATATATATTACATAAAAATTAAAACGAAATGGCCAAAGGCTGCAAGTTTCAATTACAAAATAACAAAAACATAGAAAACATGCAGCTGTCCCTAATAAGTATCTGGTTACACTGCAACATTGACTCCATATGGCTTGGATGAACCATCAACCTTCAACGTGAAAAAGTGACAATTTCTTTGCTCTAGTTGTTCTGTACATGGATTTGATATCGGCTGCATAGACTGACAAAGTAACATGAAAAATGCCATCTAGTGCTTAGTTCTCTCTTACATGAACACTTTGTCAGGAAAAAACCATCATCTACAACAGTTCTGACACCAAACTTATTCAAAGTAAGATTTTCCCCCTCCAAGCTGTATTGCAGAGACCTGCAATAGCAGGTGTACAGACTGATGACATGAGCATCCTGAAGTTATCTTTTGATGTGTAGTTTTCCCTCAACTGGCACTAAAATCTGTCAATATTAAAAAAAAGGTATGTATTTACATTTAATGTTTAAATTACTCATTTATCTACTATATTTATGATCATTTGTTGCTGATAAACTTGATGTTATAGAAAATTAGCATAGCTGGATTGAACCTACAATCAACGTTCTAACATAAGTGAGGTTTTCCATTACCTAAATGAAAAGTGTCGTGATATCACCTGTATTGACTGAGATGTCAAGAAAATGAAAAGTGTCTTCTAGGGCTTAACTCTCTCTTAGATCAACAGTATGTTAAGAAAAGGCCTTCATACAGCTACAACAGTCATGTTACTAAATCTGATTAAAGGGATTCCATATCGTAGCAGTAACATACAGACCTGTGACAGCATCAATAAGGTAAGGACTATGAGATCAGCATCCTAAAATTATCTTTTGATGTGTGTTCATCTCTCTTACAACAGCCCTCAAACCTGTCATGAAAAATAAGGTATGTATTTATATATATGCTAAAGGTTAATGGTTTATCCCAACTGTAATGGAGTTAAAAAAGTGATTGAAAATATGCCTGGGCCATAGGGAATGGCCAACCATCCCCAGGACAGTTGGGGGGCATCTGGATGTTGCCTGGCCATCCCCTAACGTACAGCTGCACCTTCTACCAATTCACACTTTCAAAATTCGGGATATTTTGCTCGATCAAGTAAATTGCCAATTTCATCTTTTCTACTTCTTTAAGAATAGGCACAGGCAATCGTCATAGACACATGGTAAAACCAATGTGAATGAATATGAATGAATACCAGGATATTTTTTTATTTATAGTTTTAACACTAGTATACCCAGTTGAAGTAGCAGAAAGTAGTAGGTTGCACTAGTAAGAGGAGGGGATGGTAAATTTAAAAAACTAAATAGGGGGAATATTTAGAATCCCACAAATGCATGTGCTAAACAATGTTTTGCAAAGTAACCCAAGCAAAGAAATGGGCAAGTTTTCTTCATGTGATATTTTTGTTTCTCTTCTTTTGTACTTTGAACAGATGTGCAAAACTGAACTCCTCTTATTTCAAATAACATGTAACCTCTCTCCCTCATATAGTTGTTTTTGAATGTGAAGTCGTGGAAATAATGGTTATATTGATGGTTGCTCCCTATGATTTTTGTGATCTTATGAATAAAGTTGCATATTTCATCAATAGTATCTTCTTGTTGATTGCAGTTGCTCAATTTTCACTAGAGAATAAAGATCAACATTGAGACTCACTTCTAGAGGATCCACTCCATTTTGGGAAAACTGCTTGGCTGGAGCCTGGATACTGGCCATTATAGTTCTTCTATTGTTCCCAAATATGTTGTGAATTCTCTTAAAAAATCCCAACTCCCTAATGTTCCCAGTTTAGGGGAATCATTGTTCCCCATCCCTCTAAGTTCCTAAATAGAGTAATAATTAAATGATGAAATGACAAAAGTTTACCTTGTACTCTTTTTTTGTCTCTTTATTGCTGATAATAGCTTCTCTCTTTTCTGGTTGCTCTCCTGCTGCAGGTTACCTCTTCTTACTTACCCTTTTTTGCCTATTTTCTGTGGCTGGAGGGTTCTTGTCTCGTTTGGCTTTCGAATAAGATTTTGCCAATTGTGAGAGTTGATTAGGAGTTACGATAGATATTAGGGAGGAAATGGAGCAAAAATAATTACAGAAACAAAGAAATCTTCAAGTACTTCTGTCTTGACATAAGAAACATATAAGGAAATCAGGAAACATTTCCCAACTGGGAGAAAACATTGGCAGAGGAATTTTTTCCTTGTGATAATGGTTCAGAACAAAAAAAACAGTATGCTCCCTCCAGGCAAAAAGTGGCTTCCTAAATACTTTGAGAGAAATTAATGATTGTGGAAGTGGCAAAAGGTTCTCCACAGAACATTTGAGAG
>VDFB02055266.1:0-25275 GCA_007258455.2 Sequoia sempervirens
ATGCATGAACAATTTTTAATTATTATAGGAGGTGCACACTCAAATTCCACTAAGACATTTAGGTTCACAACCTACTTGTGCTATTTTTTTCTATTCAAATTTAGTGGAATGTTCCAAACCAACAAGCTTTAGATTCAACCCTACAGTAATGTTGAGGAAAAGAAAATGGCTCCAATATATGATTGGACCACTGAGATAAGGATGCATGAGATAAAGCAATTAAAAATACACCAATGCCTAGATTTCCTATCATGTAGAAATTGCATTCAACTAGGAAAATAAATACAATTGGCTGATTGGTACTTAATGGAAGAATATACTATGCTAAGATTTTATGGATCGAGAGTAGAGTCATACAAAATTCCAATACATGTGACGAAAAGGGTTTTTGCATTGGAATATGTAAGGCAGATGTAGAGTACTAATGAACTAGAATTTTTCAATCAATAAAAGAAGAAATTATTTCCTTCTTTACCTTTTTCATGTGGAGGGTTCACATTGGAGAGAAAAAGCATTTAGTGTAGCACATGATCTTTTGAATTTTTTGAATTTTGATGTTTTTTGTCACTAGCAGTATGATCCATGTGACACCATTAAATCAATGATTGTGGCCAATAGGGATGCTACAAGTAGAATTCAACATCAAAGTAAACCCTTGCTTGAAAACTTGAGAAAAAAGGATTCTTGGGATGAGGTCAAAATAGAAATGGAGAAAAGTGTTGTTGAGAAAGGTATTTCTTTTGAACAATTGTCAGTAGAAATTATGGCATTGCACTGAAAGACAATTAGGAGGTGCAAAATTTTTTATGAAAAAAGTGATAAACCATCTAGTAGAGTAAAAATACAAGATTCTCTAGATAAGGAAGTTACAAATATATATTGGACACGATAAAAAATTACTGCCTTTTGGTCTATGAGGAAGGATCTAGGTGAACCGAGAACTCTTGTAGACTTTGGAGATAACAAAGAAGATTGTGAGTTTAGAAAATTGTGGAATATAGAGCATCTGAATGAACAAGAAGATCAAGAAACTGATGATGAATCTAATGATGATAGGGGAGAACAAAGCTATGTCAAACCTAGTTTAAGTGAGTCCACAAAAGAAGGATATACTTTAGGAGTAGCCATAGCCAAAAAAATAGGTTATGAAGGTGGTCCTTTGGGGTCCCAACGACAAGGCCCTTGGACGATAACAGATGTAGAGCATAGAAAAATAGTTGATGAATCTAGCCTTGGAGCTAATAAAGTAGAGCAAGGGAATACAGGTATAGTTAAAACAATTCATTTTGTTAGAGATTCAAATCCTAATCCTCAAGGCTAGATATAATCACAACAAAGACATACCCATGGTGGAGAACCTAGTGCAATTGCCACTGCCATTGGTGGCGATGGTATGGGTAGTAGTACTAGTAGTGGTCAACATGTGCTACAATAACAAATTACACACAAGAAAACAACAATACAAGATACCACACAAACACCAAAATTGAGTCAAGGTATACAAAGGGCAAGGGATTTTCTGAGGTGGGGGTTCCAAGCAATGACTACCATTTCCCACAGCAAAGTTACTTTGAGACTCCCTAGTCCCCTTGGTTGGTGTGGTTTGCAGCAACGTGCTTAATTTTGCAATTGCTCTATTCATTCACCATTCAAGCATTCCATTGTTCCTGCATCCCTAGGTTTTGATTACATTGAAGATTTTAAAACGAAATCAGAATTGAATAAAAAAGAAAAGAATCAACTCATGGAAGTGTGTTTGTTGTAACTTGAGCACCAGCAACCAATGGTATTACCCACATTTGACACAAGTAAATAAATCATGGAGTGCAAAAATTTTGTTCCCACAATTCAAAACAAGCTAGCACTTCAGATGTCTCCATCTGAATTTGAGGTGATCAATTTTCAATTGTATTTTTCTAGACTCAGAAATACTGACAATTTATTAATGTATCAAATAAGAACAATGAATTGTTGTACACATCATTGCTAAAGCAAGAGAGAGAGAGAAAAAAGGTTGCAGATTCAAATAGAAAAGTTATAGGAAGACCTAGCAAATGAGAAAGAAAAGAGGAAAGCAATAGATAACAAGAGCAATGAATTAGAAAAAATAATAAAAAAATATGCCTCTACATCAACAAGCAAAGAGGATAAACAAAATGAGAGAGAAGTGAATGAACTAAAGCAAAGGTTAGATGAGAGAAAAAAGAAATATGATGAGGAAAAATCAACATCAAAAAAATTAAGAAAAAGCATTAGGAAAGGAAGTGAATAGTGGGAACAAAAATTGGAGAAAGAGAAAAAAAATGAAAGATTGGCGGTAGAGCTGATGGAAGCAAAAAATGAAATTAACTCTTGTCAAAATAAGTTAACTACATTTTATAGAGAAACAATGAGGCATATGAAACAAAAGATTTGGGATGAAATAATGTAGAGGATTGATCATTTGTGTGAATTGTTTCAATTGATTGATACTATCAGACTACATTATAAGAAGCTCAACAAATATTTAGTGGACAACAAAAATATGTTGGCATTAGAGAAATTTACAAATCAAGTTCAAAAAACATTCTACAAAGTTAGTGACAATGATTTGAAATCAAAAGGGATTAATAATCAGCTTGCCGCCTCAATGATGTTGTCATCTATCATTCAATAGTGTTTGAGAATGTGTGAAAAAAAGGAATATGTGCATTTGGCTGCAAACAAGATGAAGTTGGATGAAAAGGTAAGGAAATTCATAGAGCTTGGTTTTCTAGAGGCTTTTGACAAAAATGAGTGATTCATTGGAAATGATGATTTTAGAAAGAAGATGGAGGGTGCAAGGAAGATTGATTTGGACCAGTTTCCTTAGAACCCAGATGTGGTGAACTATTTGGATTCCATCAAACCACTAATAACCTTGAATACAATTTTGACTAAAGAATTCAAGACAAGTTCCAATTTTCAATCATGAATTGTTAACAAATTTTCAAGTCAAACAACATCAATTAGAACAAATGACAATTCCAACCCATGAATAGTGGAAGTTGCTAGAAAAGGTGATATAGTGATTTGTTATTGGTAATATGAGTTTCCAAGTTCTAACTTAGCTCTATGTAGAGTTGTCTTTGAGCAAGATTTTGCATTGCCAATGCCTCTATGTATTCCTTCATGTGAAAATTAATAAAAAACTCAAATTTAGTAACGTGTTGATGTTCAATTATCTGTATTATTTATTTTATCATTTGAAGAAAAAGCCTGGTTTCAACTACTAGATACACATTAAACGGTCATTGATGTTCATTGTTGTATATGCTACTATTGTTAATATATTATTAAGCATTGAGTTGAGTGATGAATCACTGAGTACATTTTTAACACAACTAAAATATGAAATTATTAAAAATATGTTAATTTATTCAATTTGATGCATAATTTAAAAGAATACAATATAAAATATCAGCTACAGTTTGAAATATAAAATTCTAGGTAATCCTCAATTGGTTAAATTAGGGTTGTTAGGTCTACAACCTAGGGCTTTCTAAAACCCCATTATCCTAAAACCCTAGCATAAAATTCTTGGTAATCCTCAACTGTTTAAATTAGGGTTGTTAAGTTTGCAACCTAGAGCTTTCTAAGGGTAAGGTCCTATTAGTTATTTTTTAAGAACCAAGATGATCTTCAAAGGACACTATGAAATTTCCATTTCCAATACTCAGCACCCTGAAGGGATTGGCCAAAAAACAAGTGAAAGAAACAATGCTTTCCTCCTACACTTTAGGATCTACTTGTTGGTGGTTTTTAATGAACCAAACTTGATCTCACCCATTGTGTATGAATTTTCCATAATTCAATGATCAACAATGGTGAGGATTGGCCAACAACTAGGTGAAAGCTTGCTAGGCTTTCCCTCTACACTTCGGGCTCTACAAGACCTATGAGGGTGATCCCTACAATGTACTTAATGATACTCTTATGCCATTCATCATAGATATTATAAATAACATATACATTCCCATAGATTGCAACTTAGATGAAATCCTTCAAGAATCTAGATAATTCTCTGACAGATAATCATCTAAAGCAGAGATTGGATGACTTCTCATGAAACTTTTAAAAAATTTAAGGTGTATGAATGTTTTTCTTTAAGAATTTGTTCTTTGAAAGGCAGGGCCAACTCAATGGCTTCAAGAACATTGTCTTATCCATGGGCAAAAAAATCAAATTTGAGTAATGCAACAATGACCCAACTCAACATTTGCAGACTATTGTGATATTGTATTACAATAAAACAACTCAAAACTCCCAGAACAAGAAATACTTATCAAATCCTCATACTTAGTCATACAAACCTATGATTCCATCAGAGCATTTTAATTAATTCTTTGAATTAAAGCAAAGATAAAATCATACATTCAACCAAAACGATAGAAGACCAATAGAAGGATCCTTGATCATTTTATTAATAATTCATATGAAAAAATATAGAAGGAGAGAATCTATTCTAGAATATGCATTTTCTCATTCAAATTCCATTAGTACTATAAAACCATTATGCCTATTACAAACTTGAATTCATACCTAAGACTCAAAACTAACTCTATTTATTTTTGCTCAAATTATAAAATTCTCTTACATGAGTTCAAAAACTCTTTCAACCAAAGACTCATGCAATTGGCCTTGAATTCCCTTTTATAAGAACAAGGGAGCAAACAAGATTTGGGAAAAATTACACATTTAGTCACATTTTACTTGACTTACATTTCAATTTCAATTTCAAAATGTCCCCAAAGGTAGTTACATTTGCATTTCCAAATACGAGGGAGAATTTCATATGAGACAAAAACCATTTCCATTTGTTGGTGCAGATTCTCTTGCCTTCCAAAAGGATCCTTTATTCGGTGCAAAATTGCAAAGTAATCTCTTCCACGAGCTAAAAACTTGTTTCACGTGCTTTAAAAAATTGTAGGAGAAAAGCATAAAATGAAAGAGAGAATATTCCAAAGTAATTCCACATCTGCAGTCCTTGTCACCACATTTGAAATTGAGAAAGTGTAATATTTGAACGTTGATATATCCAAGGCCTAATCTATACTAATTCCAGGCCATGTATTGCATTTTCCCTCCTAAACTTCATTGTTACAGACCACCAACCAAAATTTTTCACCCACTCCAATTTGCAGTAATTTATATGTCCAATATGTCAATATAATTGGACTTCCATTAGCAAACTCCTCCTCTATTGGCCACTTAAATCACATGATATCATTTTCCTTTTCTCTGTATAGGGTATACCTGATTGCCACCTGATTTTCCTCCTTATCAAAATATTCAAGGAAAACCCCTTTATGCACGAGCATGTCCATATTGTTCCTCAACATATCCAAATCCATTTCATCACATATTATTTTGGCCTGGGAAGTTATCACTTGAGTTGTCTTGTATTTCCACTCTCGCAAGGATTTAGCCTCACCCATCTCATTCAAAATGTTTGGAAGGAGACCAAAATTCTAATCATCAAACTTATTAACCAATTCTTTACTCTTCACCTTGAAAGGCTCAATCAATCCTTGAGAACCAGTTATATCTATTACAAATCTTAGGGTTGGAAGTATCTTTGGAGGCTATTCTACATCATGAGAGGATGCAACAACCATATCCCTCAACATTTGAGCCCTTGGAATCCATTTATCCATTAAAGGAATGGAAATTTATTTATCTCTATCAAGCTTTTTGATAGCATCAAACATTAAATAATAATTAGCATGGATACTAATTAATCTTTTCTCTACCCCCTTATTCAAGTGCTCAAGCATTGTTGTCACAATCTTCATATTATTCAAATGAACAAGATCATCCATCCTATCTTCATAAGTCTTGAGATTTTCTGTCAGCTCCTCCTTGGAAATTTCCTCAAATTGAGGGGCATCTGATGATTCAGGAGCTGATTGTGCCATTTGTACATCTTCAGATTCAATGGGGGTAGCCTCCTCTTGAGTTTGAGGAGGTGAAAGAATTGGGGAAGGAGGAGGAAAAATTGCAACATGTGAGGTACCAAGTTGCAATGATTGAAACTGTCATTTCCAAAGAGCCATTTTAGTTTGCATTTGATCCATCTTTTGTTGGTTTGAGTTGTACTTAGCAACTGTTTCATTATATTTGGTTCTAAAACTATTTCTTTCCTCCATTAATGACTCAATTGTGGCCTTGGTGAATTGTGCCACATTAACACTCATGGTTGCTACCTCTAAGGAGGATGTATCTGAAACTCTTTTTGTAATCAAGCCTCCTCTTACACTTGGGGCAGGTTCTGCAACTTTAGGTTTTTTAGTGGTTGGGGCTAAGGCCCAAATTGCAAGAGTGTCCCACTCTTGACTGAAGATTGACCCCTGTAAGGCCAATGTGACCTCTTCTTCACTATTAAAAATGGGGGCATCTTGTCTTCTGACAATGTTAAAAGAAATTGTTGATGCCAGGTCCCATTTTGGGAGTAATAACACTCCATTCTTTCTCACCAATTCCTTTCCCTCTTCAACAAAAATGTCCAAATATTTGGCCCTCATCTCATCTCAGACCTTAGCTTCAATAATCTCTTGGGGCTTTCACTTCTCCCTGTCTACACCAATTTTACATACTCGTCCTTCATTTCTCTCCATACATACTCCTGTAAAGCTTGTGTCTTGACAAATTGGTCATCTTCCATAAAGCTTTCATAGGATTAGAGTCTAACATCCCCTGCATTATTTATTCTACTTAGGTAAGATTTTCTCAACCTAAGGCTCAAAGTTTGTGATATTATTTCCCCTTGAGGAGATGACATTTGATGCATTATTTCCTCATTAGTTATAGAAATTTAATCATCTAACTCCCTGCAGAATAGTCAACCAAACCAGGAGCTTCAATCTTTTGCTTCTTTATTGATGGCTCCCTTGGAGGGGATGATTCTCTAATTATAGAATCCAACTCAATTATTTTAGGGGAAAAAGAATGTTGCGGTGATAATGGAAGTAGTTGCTACTATGGAGACTACACTTTTGACTCCTAATATTGTGCAGGAGTTATGACTATTTGCTGCTTATTTATTGTGCTTTTCCTCCTTGACTAATCATGCAACTTCTTAGAAGGCTGCACAACTAAATCTTCATTTGTGATAGGGAATTTCCCCTTATCTTGTGATACCTTTACCTCCTTCATTTTTTCTACTATATCAAAATTTTGAATCACAACATCAATATTCAAAATTGGGTCAGTAATATCTGACAAAGCTTTAAAATCGATCTCTTTTACCTTAATTTCTCTTTCTAATTTTACAAAAACACCCCAATTCCTCATCCTATCAGCTTGGACATCAAGGTCAAAAATATTTCTAATGAGGTCCTTAGGCATAGTGTGGGTGTGAACATATCAACCTCCCCTATTTCTCCTCATTAACTAGGCTACGAACCCCTCATGATCATATGTATTGTATGCCCGAACCTTCATATTGTAATGCCTAAGATAGTGGTCCACAATATTCTTCAGTCCATGTGTTATCATTACAAAATCTACAAACACAATTTATGTAGGGAAGAAAGTTTCCTTTCACTCTCATCCAAGAAGAAATCATCTACATTCCTTAGCTACCACATCACCTCCAAAAATCCAATCCTCAAAGTCACTTCCATGGGAAGTATATGGGGTGTCAATTGTGTTCCAAATTCCCTTAGAACTATAAAATCCTTATATGGAATTACATTCCCCCAGTTGCGGCCAATATTCAGATTAGGCCTCCTCTAAGCAGGCGTCAAAAAATCATGTAACTCCTTAGGGATCCTAGGTACATCCACCATTAGAGCCTGTCTCACTTTGGTGGCAAAAAGATTTGTAGCAATCACATAGTTGGTCTTTTGTTCATTCCTATCTAATATAGGGGTCCATGACTGCACCAAAATTTTAATGCCATCCACAACCCTTTTAAGTTCCATCTCTCGACCAAAGTAGCTTGCACCTTTGAAAAGAAACATATGCATAAAGAGTGAAAGCCACCAAAATATGACACTAGGTTTCCCATCCTTCAAGGCCACCAATCCTTTGTGAGTTTCCTTTGCTATATAGGTGGAAAAATCACATAAGGAATTTATGTTAAGGTGTTGGATACTTGCAACCATGTACATATGGGCCATTGGCATGCTAGAGCCAAGATCAAACCCTAGAATTTGGCAGAGGGAGTAAAAGGTATTTTGAAAATATGGTTGGAAATACTTAATAGGCAGGGGATCAACATTAGAGGGTCCCAATGCAATCTTTCTTTTCCCTTTTCCCTTCCCCACTGATATTAGAAAATTTATCAAGATTGATACCCTAAAATTGTGTTTTACTTTCAAGTATTCCTCCCTTAGATTTTGCTCATCAATCTCAATCATGTCACTACTCCAAGTGTTCAACTTGAAAACATATGCAAACTATTATATATTTACCTATACAATATATTTTCCATCATGAGCTCTAATAACCCTAACTTGAGGGTCATAGTTCGTAGTGATTTCTTTGAGAAGATCAACATCTATGAACGTGTTAGGCACAACTATTTTACCCATGTCCAACCTCCAGGGGTTGCAAAAAGGGATACCAACATTCGTATTTCCAAACCATCCATGGAAAAGACTTCATTTGGAGTATGGTAGAGCAACATCTTTAATTGTACAATATCTATTAGTGATACCAAATTTAGTTCTAGGGTCATGGTACATAAGTTTCCTCTTTGGTTTCTCAGAGGTTGAGGATACCAAATGCTCGGTTAAGTCTTGTACCAGAGGTCTCATTGTAGGTTTCAACTTAGAAGACTAGCCTTTTGATGCAAATGCTAACTTTAGGTGCCATAGTTATAGAGTTTGTGCAAACTAGGGTTTACTTCTCAACAAATTACAAGATTACAACTACGGTATGGGTTTGACACAAGGAAAAAATAGGACTAAATAGGCTAATCATTCGAATTGAATGTCAAACCTTAAAATAAATGAAACAAACCAAAAACCCTAATGACAAAATGATAAAGCAAATAATTTCAACAAATTTTCAAATAATTGAGAAGTAAGATAACAATTTTACTTACTAGTTTTGTGGACGCTTGAAAACCCTAATCCTGGTTGTTGAACGAGCTTGAAAATTACAACGAGAAATCCTTAGATGCATTAAATTCTTTTATTGGTTTTGAAGATGCTTGAAAACCCTAATTATGGTCATTTAAAATTAGGGTAAATTCAAGTTCAAGAGAGGTAAATTTCACTTAAAAGTTGCACGACGCAAAAAACCCTAATTTCATGATGTCAAATGCTCGAACAGATCTGCAATAAGCATTGGATGCATTGATAATGCTTTAACAATCAACAATAAGATTTAAGGAAAGATTTTATGGCAAATAAAGCAATCAATTTGACATAAAACTGTCAACTCTACCATTAGTGTTCATTTGCGTGAACCAAAACAAGTCAATGGTGTACATTTTAGAAACTTTGAATGTCCATCGTGTATTCAATCTTGATGTGGACCAGTGTGCGGCTTAGATGGAGTCAAAAAAGTTTGAATACTTGCTTTTTAGTTGACTCAATGTCTGTTGTGTTCTATTGCCAACAAGTGTACATCTCCTTCATCAGCATCATGGCCCCACCATGCTCTATAAGGCGACAAGAAAGCCATGTGTCACCCACCCGCTAGCCCTCTGAGATTTGCACATTTTAGATCTACGGTTAGAACAAGAAATGACCCTGATCAACCCAATGGCCATCAACTTGATTCCCCTTTAATTGATGGGCCAGTGACCATAACTGATCCGGTGGATATTTTCAGTGAAAATTGAAGTGTCTCATTTCTCTCCAGAATCAGCACCATTAGAAAGATCTCGGCGTCCTAATTCCAACGCAACTCGAACGGAGTGAAAAGGAGTCCGTTTGTGCAAGTTATGGCTAGTCAAACCTTGGGTCAAACTGGGATCATGGGCATCCAGGTAGTGAAAAAAATGATGTCATCAAAAGTTGTCAAAGTTGGCATCATTGCTAGGAGCTCATCGCAAGCTTTCCAACACAACTCGTTTTGTCAAAATCAGACATCGTACGCGAGAGTTATCAGCGGTCAAAGCTTTCAGTTGACTTTTGAGGTGGACCGTACGGATGCTAACATCAGCATTCCATATTGTATGGATGGTGAAGTGGCCAAACCAGAATTTGACACGTGGCTTCCACGTCAGCATTGTACGGACCAATCGGATTGCGACATGTGTCCATCCGTACACCAATCAGGGGCACACGTCATCAGTCAGCGCACAGTCATCGTCCACGTCATCATCTGAGTCAGTAGGTACAGTTAGTGTCCCAGTCACTATCCTCGTCAGCAACCACGTCTACAGAATCAGCCAATCTGAGATCGCCATGTGGCACCCTCCTGGTGTGACACGTGGCGCTGTCTCTCATTCCTACCCGCGGATTCAAATTTGAAAGTTTGTTTTTTTTAACAAAATGTTTGTTGGGGGATTCGATCCCCCAACCTCATTCAAGCAACGCCCGCCTCCTACCAGTCTAGCTACAATCTCGGGCCTAACTATTAATGGTGATTGGTTTCTTTTGTTATTTAAAAGTTGGCAAATGGCTATTAAAAGCCAGCGGCGGGGGTTGAACCCCCAACTGCCGGCCTAACAAAAAGTAATAGCCACCGGTAAGCCATGCGATGGCTTTACAATATAATTAGCATTGGTTGATTTTGTTTACTATTTCAAAACTGATTGCCTTTTAATTAAAACAAACCCTCCTAATTTAAAAAAAACAAAAGTAACCTCCCAAACAATGAAGCTCGAAATTGAGAAATGGGAAGGGCTTAAATTAATTTAGGGGATTTATATGCAAATAAGGGAGGATTTTTCAAGTATTGTATTATTAAGGGGGATTTTTATGTGTAAAAGGCAGATTTACAAAGATTTTTATGTATTTTGGAGAGATAAGGAATATTTTGTAAATCAATTGGTTAGTAACCAATTTGATTCATTTTTTTGTATAAAAAGGGGTGTGAGGTGAGAGTGGAAGGGCACTTTTTTTTTTCAGGTGAAGTATTGATGAAGTATTGAAGCTGAGGTGACAAGGGAATATAGGTCTTGAGGAGATTATTTTTGAGTCATTCTTGCACGTCAGAGCGTCGTTATGCTGCTGAAGTGCTTGAAGAATGGTTTTGGTGCATTTGTAATTGATTTTTGGAGTTAATAGGATCGGTCTCTCTATTGGAGCGGACCTAGAGACGTAGTCACATTTGTGAAGAACTCCGTAATCAAACACTGTTTGCACTTCTCTTCTTTTCTCTCACCTTCTCTCAGTTTGTTAATTCCTTCATTTTGTTATTTCCTTAAGTTAATTTTGATTTAATTAGCTTGGAATAATCATTGTAAAAGTTTAAGCATTCAATACTGCATATAGTCTAGATCCTATACAAATCAAGTTGGTATCAGAGCTCAATTGACTATTATTGCAGTTGTTTTCTTGAATGCTAACGAGATCCAAGATTCAGAAGGGTGAAGGCAAGCTCGAAGACTTTGATCTTGAGACCGGGAAGAGAAGAACATTTCCAAAGATGTCTATTTCTGGGATGGAGGTTCCTGATGAAATCAGTGAGCAGGAGTTTCGAAGAGCATTCCTCGAGATGAAGGCTAAGGTGGACATTCTTTTTCAAGAAAGACAAGAATGGAAGGAACGTGAAGGAGGTTCATCAAAGGAAGAAGTTCGTGAAGACAAGAAAGGGAAAAAACATGGAGATGGTGGTAAGCAACCAAATCACCCCTTTTCTTCTTCTCCTCCCTCTTCTCCTTCTCCTTCTTCTCCATCTTCTCCTCATTCTACTTCTTTTAATCCTTTCAAGAGTGGGTATAAGCCTAAAATTAAATTGGATGTAAAATTTGATTTACCAAAGTATTGTGGTGAACTTAATGCTGAAAAATTGGATGATTGGATTCAGCAAGTTGAAGTCTATTGTAGAGTCCAAAACCTATTAGATGATGTTGATAGGATCCAATTAGCTACTCTTCATTTAGGAGGTACAACCTTAACCTGGTGGGAGAGTAAGAGTAAGGCAGAAATTTCACATGGTAGAGTCAGTTTAACTTGGGCAGAGTTTGTTAATGCTCTTAAGAAGCAGTTTTATCCCCTAGGACATATGCAACAGTTAATGATGGACTGACAAATGTTTAGGCAAGGGAAAGGTCAAACTGTCCAAGAGTACACCCATGAATTTAGGAAAAGGGCTATTGCTTTGAATGCTCCTTTGTACACCCAGGACACTTTGTTGAAGTACATAGGAGGTCTTCATTCCTACCTTAGACATTCCATTTTGGTTTTGAACCCTTGTAATTTGGATGAAGTGTCTATTCAAGCTACACACTTAGAGTCAAGGGGTAAAGGATCTTTCATTGATAAGTTTGATA
Source organism: Sequoia sempervirens (assembly GCA_007258455.2). Taxonomy (NCBI): domain Eukaryota; kingdom Viridiplantae; phylum Streptophyta; class Pinopsida; order Cupressales; family Cupressaceae; genus Sequoia; species Sequoia sempervirens. Next base: position 12,416 of record VDFB02055266.1, read on the forward strand.
ATGATGTAAAGAAATCTTCTAAGGTTACAGAGACAGGGAAAGGAAAGAAGGCAGCTACAATTAAGAAGGATGAGAAGCTTTCTTGCTCTCATTGTGACAGGAAGGGTCATGATGAAGAACATTGTTGGCAGTTGCATCCTGAACTGAAGCCTAAGTGGGCTCAGAAATGTAATAAGAAACAGAAAGGTAAGGAGAAAGCTGCAAATGTTGTTATGGATCTTGGTTCAGATTCAGATGATGAGACTAAGATAACAACGATGGGTCTAAAAGGTAAAGCTCCTATTTCTGGTGTTTCTGTTGCTAGTTGTGCTTTTGCTTCTCAAGTTAATGATTTCTCTGAAGATGTGAAAAGGAATGAGCTATTTCATTTAAGGGTTGTTGCTAAGAACACTAAAATCAATGCACTCATAGATAGTGGTTCTCAAGTGAATTAAATTTCTGAAAGTGTTGTAAGAAACTTGGGATTAAAAACTACACAACATAAGAAACCTTATCCACTAGGATGGATTTGTGAAAATGATAAGTTGCAAGTAACAAGACAATGCACCTTAAGATTCACAATCACTAGTAAATTTGTGGATGAAGTACAGTTTGATGTGGTTCCACTGGATATCTATGGGATAGTGCTTGGTAGCCCTTATCTTTATGACAGAAAAGCAATTTTCTACAGGGAAAAGAATCATTATCACTTGTTTAAAGATGGCATTCAAGTATATTGTACATTCTCACAAGATTAAGACTGATCATTCTTTTGCAAACACAGGGCAGTTAAAGAGGGTAATTAATGCAAGTAAAGAGTTAACTCTTATGTCTGTCAGTACAGGTGGTTCTACACTTGAACTTGGAGTAGCTAACTAGGGTCAGATGTTGCAGGATGCACCAATAGTATAGCATGAGGGAATGATGATTGAAAGCATTGATGGTTCCTTGGGTAAAAATGTTCCTGGTGTAAAGGATCGATATCTTGTTGATTTATTCTCTTTCATTTCTGCATTATTGTTCAGCTTGATGCTAGTCAATTTTTGTTGGTTAGTGGCTACGACAGTTGATGTAGAAGCTTATGGAAGCGATAGAATAATATTTATGTTCAACAATGTTGTTGTAGTCTTCATTGTGCTGTGAGCCAGGTATTCAAATGTACAGAGGATACAGGACAAGTGGGGAGGCCAAGTCCTCACTTAATGTCAAAGTAAATGTCACTTTTGGAGGTCCAAAAGGTCTTCAGTGGGGAGGCCTGATCTGGTGGATATTTTTAGTGAAAATTGAAGTGTCTCATTTCTCTCCAGAATCAGCACCATCAGAAAGATCTCGGCGTCCTGATTCCAATGCAACTCGAATGGAGCAAAAAGGAGTCCGTTTGTGCAAGTTATGGCTAGTCAAACCTTGGGTCAAACTGGGATCAGGGGCATCCAGGAAGTGAAAAAAATGATGTCGTCAAAAGTTTTCAAAGTTGGCATCATTGCGAGGAGCTCATCGCAAGCTTTCCAATGCAACTCGTTTCGTCGAAATCCGACATCGTACGCGAGAGTTATCAGCGGTCAAAGCTTTCAGTTGACTTTTGAGGTGGACCGTACGGATGTTGACATTAGCATTCCGTACTATACGGACGGTGAAGTGGCCAAACCAGAATCTGACACGTGGCTTCCACATCAGCATTATACAGACCAATCGGATTGCGACACGTGTCCATCCGTACACCAATCAGCGGCACACGTCATCAGTCAGCGCACAGTCATCGTCCACGTCATCATCTGAGTTAGTAGGTACAGTTAGTGTCCCAGTCACTATCCCCATCAGCAACCATGTCTACAGAATCAGCCAATCTAAGATCGCCATGTGGCACCCTCCTGGTGCGACACATGGCACTGTCTCTCATTCCTACCCGCGGATTCAAATTTGAAAGTTTGTTTTTTTTAACAAAATGTTTGTTGGGGGATTCGATCCCCCAACCTCATTCAAGCAATGCCCACCTCCTACCAATCCGGCTTGGCTTCCACGTCAGCATTATACGGACCAATCAGATTGTGACACGTGTCCATCCGTACACCAATCAGCGGCACACGTCATCAGTCAGCGCACACTCATCGTCCACATCATCATCTGAGTCAGTAGGTACAGTCAGTGTCCCAGTCACTATCCCCGTCAGCAACCATGTCTACGGAATCAGCCAATCTGAGATTGCCATGTGGCACCCGCCTGGTGTGACACATGGCGCTGTCTCTCATTCCTACCCACAGATTCAAATTTGAAAGTTTGTTTTTTTTAACAAAATGTTTGTTGGGGGATTAGATCCCCCAACCTCATTCAAGCAATGCCCACCTCCTACCAATCCGGCTACAATCTCGAGCCTAACTATTAATGGTGACTGGTTTCTTTTATTATTTAAAAGTTAGCAAATGGCTATTAAAAGCCAGCGGCGGGGGTTGAACCCCCAACTGCCAGCCTAACAAAAAGCAATAGCCACCAGTAAGCCATGCGATGGATTTACAATATAATTAGCATCGGTTGATTTTGTTTACTGTTTCAAAACCGATTGCCTTTTAATTAAAACAAACCCTCCTAATTTTAAAAAAACAAAAGTAACCTCCCAAACAATGAAGCCCGAAATTGAGAAATGGGAAGGGCTTAAATTAATTTAGGGGATTTATATGCAAATAAGGGAGGATTTTTCAAGTATTGTATTATTAAGAGGGATTTTTATGTGTAAAAGGCAGATTTACAAAGATTTTTATGTATTTTGGAGAGATAAGGAATATTTTGTAAATCAATTGGTTAGTAACCAATTTGATTCATTTTTTTGTATAAAAAGGGGTGTGAGGTGAGAGTGGAAGGGCACTTTTTTTTTTCAGGTGAAGTATTGATGAAGTATTGAAGCTGAGATGACAAGGGAATAGAGGTCTTGAGGAGATTATTTTTGAGTCATTCTTGCACGTCAGAGCGCCGTTATGCTGCCGAAGTGCTTGAAGAATGGTTGTGGTGCATTTGTAATTGATTTTTGGAGTTAATCGGATCAGTCTCTCTATTGGAGCAGACCCGGAGACGTAGTCACATTTGTGACGAACTCCGTAATCAAACGTTGTTTGCACTTCTCTTGTTTTCTCTCACCTTCTCTCAGTTTGTTAATTCCTTCATTTTGTTATTTCCTTAAGTTAATTTTGATTTAATTAACTTGGAATAATCATTGTAAAAGTTTAAGCATTCAATACTGCATATAGTCTAGATCCTATACAGATCAATAACGTATATCCTCCTTTAGCAATAGATGGTTGAGATTAGAACATCTCGTTGAACAATTCTACACATGCTCATATATCCTTTTAGTAGCATGTTGTTTAACCCTTCAATGGTTATCGAGAAATATTTCACTAAATATTTCTATGTCTTCAATAGTTCTATGGACGGTGGTGATGATGCCACATGGAATTCACCTGCTATCCCTCCACAAGCCTAGATTTGAAAGTGGGTCCCTTTAGGGATTGTAGGGAACGACTGAGATTCATTTCCTAGAACACATTTTAACCATTGATCTAGTAACCCTCGGCCATCGGTGCCTTTGAATAGTGTTAGGGTCTGCCAAGAGGGTGGACAGGTGTCACCTGCCCACCATCCCTTTGAATTTTTAATTTCATTATTTTAATCCCACGGGTTGGAGGGGAGCTAATAGAATGCACTCAATGGGACCCACCAAGCATTACTAAGGACTTTAATAAGCATGTGCAATTATTACATGACTTAAAATGTGGTCATTTTCTTAGGTTTATGACATAGAAAGACCTTGGAAAATATTAGACTTGGACCTAGGAAAAAGGGAAAATATTAAAAGATTTACGACCCGCACAATATGAAGCAATATTTATAATGAATCAATGGGAAATGACCAAGAATACTAGGCTCAAGGGGCCAATAACTAGATGGATTCAATGGCATAAGTGGCAACTTAGGAAACCTAGAATGGGTGATAACCAGTCAACTGTGAAATAGAACATATGCAAAGAGATTGACACTAAGGTTTTTTCAAGAGGTTTAAGGCACACATAGACCCTAGCTGAAACCCTAAGCCTTAGGACACACCCAAATTAGAAAGACAACTAGATTTAAGCATATTTTGGGACGCCTATTGTAAGCTATTTTGTAGCACATATAGGAAATATTGTAATTTTTCTCTATAATAACAAAACCCAACTCAAATACTTAAGTGTATTTCTTTAATTTTGAATATCGACCTATCTTTCTCTCTAGTATTGTATTCACTATCTTTTGACTCAAAATAATCAAGGGTTACTTATAATTTGTCATATCTCATCATGTGTTTATGTTATGGATGTTGAACTGTGAGCTTCTATTCAAGGAATGGATTAATATTCCTTTAAGTTATTTATCAAATATTGTGTGAATGACAATGCAATAGGAATTTATAAGTAGTGTGATAAGTGACAAGTGTTTTTATCTTAAAATGATGCAAAATCACATATCAAATTCAATATCATGAAATACAATATAAAATATTAAATATCACAATTTAATGGAATACAATATAAAATATCATCAACTACAGTTTGGAATATGATTCATGAAGTGCAATATAAAATAAAATATCATGAAGTACAATGATTCACAATTTCATGGTCCATAGAATACAATATAAAATATCATCAACTACAGTTTGGAAAATGATTCATGAAGTACAGTATAAATACCTAAAAGATGCTAATTCACTTCCATTTCCCAAATGGAGTTAGGGTCTTAAAATTGACGTTCAACTTGAGATAAAGTAAAAGAGCCATCATGATTCTGAGTCTGGTCTTCATTTTCTTCGCCCTGCATCTTAAATTCAACATTCATTGTGTCACAATCATTTGTCCCATTGCTAGTGCCACTAGTACCGGTGTTTGGATTGTTGCACAACCCTCTTCTTTCGTAAATGGACCTCCAGATTGTGAGTGCCTTTTCAAAAGGAAAAGTTTTGACATTATACATAGTTCCTTTCACCCTCAAGCAATTTTACAAATTCTTGTCTAGTTTGTTTCTTATCTTTGATTTCAAAAATGCCAATGAACTGAAAACTCTCTCATCCTCCACGAACCCCAATATCATTGTTTGACATAAATCAACAAGTTTGAAATATTCTGATATCGAACCATGTAATATTTCACGCTGACCTAAGTTTGTCTAGGCCTTTATTATTGATCCTGGTTCAAAGGGATTCTCCATGGAATCATACTGGTCCATCATTCTTCTTGAAAAATTCTTACATTGTTGTCTAATCTTATCTCCATTTATAATTCCTTCTATTCTCTGCTCATTGCATTTTACACTTTTCAAAAAGTGTTTGAACAAGATTTTTACTTTATCATGAAAATAGGTTGGGCTATCTTGGTTTATCCAAAATTGAGTATACATAATACCCATGGCTTTAATTATTTCTTGTCAAGGGAATCTATCATAAATCTCTGTGGAAAGACATTTTGCAATTTCCTTCAAATTATCACTAACAGATTTAACAATATCATTAAAAGATTCCTTTGTAATAGGTTCTTCTCTGATAGAGCACTTGGTTGTCATACAATGGTACATTTGTATCTCAAATCCACGTACATAAGTTACCGATTGCATTAAATTATAAATAATTATTAGGTTGATTCAAATCTATAATTTTTTGCCACATGAAAAAATTTGGGCTTTTACAAGTTAGTTCTAGATATATATGATGAAGGTCCATGCATGTATTTCTACATAGTTTGGCATATTCATTAGAATACATAGTTCTATCTTGTGGTTTCTTCACAATATTTTTCATTTCATCTAGCATGGGGAGAATACTAGCTAAAGTCAAGAGTGTCTCTATATCGCTTAACCTATGTAAAAGGTCAAGAGATTTGTCTATTGTGTTGCGATGCTCGTACATTACACCAATCAAGGATTGATATTTTGAAAGAACTCATTACATTGGTCCATGAAGGGAGATCCATTTGGTATTAACATCCTTGAGAAGCTTGTTTCCTGCTGTTATTCCCTCAGCAAAATTTTGAAATTCCGCAAAACATTTGGGACTTTGGTAGAAGTATGCGTAGAGCTCGCAAACTAGATTTTCAACTTTTGATACTATAGGAAACTTGCTTACAATTCTAAATGCTAAATTCATTTTGTGGTCCATGCAGTGAATGCCAAGCATGTATGGTGCACAAGTAGTTTGTAACTTTGTGAAAACATCATTCTTGTGACCTTGCATTACTGCAGCTCCATCAACTCCTACACACACCAACTTTTTGGCAATTGTCAAGTCATCCATACCTATAATTTCATTCAAAAATTTCTTGACTAGCTCAAATAGATTTTATGATGTTGATCTATCCTTTGTTTTATGAACACAAAGAAGATGAGTTTGGTGAACATGTTGTTTTATAGTATACACATGCATACAGACCCAAGAAGTATTATCTACCATAGTAACTTCATCTAAAGATAATGCAATGAAGTTTAAATCTTTTACTTTCTCCTTTAAATCTTGATTTTCCACTGCAATAAGACAGTTTTCCCATTCCCATCTAGTTTTTATTGACCAATATGCATCAGGAAAGTAAGGAACACCCAAAAAAGATAATAAATTAAAATATTCTAGGTAGTCTGTCATAGGATGCCCTTTGGACAAAATATGAAAAATAACACTTGTCCAAACAGTTTTTTCCTTTTGTGCTCCTTCCATTGCTTTTCTGAATTGAGCCTTAATTGTACCTTGACATGCACCAAGCTTCAACATTCTTTTCTTATGCTCTTCATATTTCATGACATACTTAACATGAAGATATTCTTCCTTTGATTCCATTGTAGTACTGATTATTCCTATCAGTCTATGATTTGTTTTTCATAAACTTTACCGATATGTTTTTCTATAGTGTCAAACTTTAGCTGCAACTTCTTGTCTCTTTTATATTTCCAATTGCAAATCATACAGTTGCATTATGTTGGAGATTCATCCTTTTTTTCTTTCTCCACTAGTACAATGAATGGGTACTTTGACACCCAAAAAGCTAAAAATTCCTTGTCATTTCCCACTCGCACCCCACTTTTGATTTTCCTTTTCTTTTCTTGATACAAAAATCATCCAAGTCAATTATCTCATTCTGGCTAACCAGGTTATCCCTTGAAACATCTTATGTGGTATTACCATCCTCATTTGACTCATTTAACTCAATGAAAATATCACCTTGAACTTCTAGTGGTGGTAAGGTATTCTGAATTCCTTCTTCATTAATATTTGGTGGAAGAGTTGATGATGTAGCTCCATCTTGATTTGATGGATCAAAAACATCTCCATTTCCAAAGTAATAATGTATGGTAACTCTACGTTTTGATGGCCTCCCAGTCCCTTCACCGCCTTGAGGATTCTTACCATTGTTGCACTTGCTACTTGATATATTGATCTCTCACTTCAAATAAAAGCTAGAAAAAAAATGTCTTCTTGTTTAAGGACAAAGAATATAGGTCCCATACCCTACTCAATATCAACTTTAAGATTGAAGCACGAATGGAAAAGAGATAAAGAAATCTTATAACACTATGAAGAAATGATCACTCACCTTTAAGTTTAACTTTTCACTGACTTGCTATTTGTTAATGCAAGAATGCTTGTGTTGTAAGTTTGTAACTTGCCTACAATCAACTTCAAGGTTCCAAGTCCAACTTCCGAATCGAGAGCTCACAAGTTCAGAAGTGAACAAAATGTGTAAGAATAAATGACAGTTTTGATTGTATTTATATCAAATCCATATTTGGTGAATTTTGTGGTATTTTTAAATGGTATATTAAAAATTGGTGAATCTCGCGTGATTATACAATGAACGTTGTAATTTTCAAGGAGATTATGGCCCTGCAATTAGCATGGAGGTGTCACGACAATTGGAAAAATGTGTCCTTAAATGTAATTATTTTTTAATGTTATTGGTGAAATGGGTCCTCATAAGCAACTATTTGAAAATTTAATTTAAGAAATGGGTCCTCGCAAGCAACTATTTGTAAATTTTAATTAGTGAAATGGGTCCTGATACATAATGTTGTTTTAATAGTATTGGTGAACATGTAGGTGATTTATTACATGCTTCCGAGATTCCAGGTGAAAATATTAATCGATCCATTTGAAACATGTAGTTTGTTATGGTGAATTGATTACTTAAATATGCCTCATAAAATAAATCAATGGAAAATGGACATGCATTGGACTGATAATTTATAAAATCCAGGCGATTTGGCCACCTTGTTGGGTATGATTAATTTTCCAATTTCGACTTGGTCGATATCTAATATTCAACAATTGGCGAAGATTTGCCACTAAAGTTTTCCCTACTTCTAACATTTTTTTTAGATGAAAATGAACTAGTTTAGTGCTCCTCTCTCTAATTCCATAACAATACATTTATTTCTATCTAATATCTTTAAAATAATTACATCCTTTCTTATCAAATCATTTTAACGGGAGACATGTATCCACAGTCACAAATGCAAGCACACACATGAATTGATAGCATGCTCCTAGAGCATCTATAATTTATGGTCTTAAGTAAAGAGACATGCTTTGACATGGCCACCCTTGTTAGGATTTCTTATCAAAAGAGTATGCTAGAACATTAAATCACTATTATTGTATTTATTCAAAAATAACAAAGTAATAAGAATGTTATTACCTGTGATTCATTGGATAATTTTATGAATCACCTAGAAATAGAGTATACTAGCACATAAAATTCATATTGTTAACTGGTTTCTTGATTCCTAGTGATAGAGTAATATAGATCTTGAATATTTTATTTTATTTTGGTTTTAATATCTACGAAATATTATATTTTAATCAAATAATATACTCATTATATTCTTCTCATAGAATAAGATTTCCTCTCTATTATTTTTATTATATGCATTAATTGTCTTTTCCATATACATGTTTATGATGTTATAACATAGTTTTTTTGTAGGTTCTATATTTTTTGACATCTTTGTGTTGTAGGTTATTCTTTTCTAGCAGTTCATGGAAGCACCATTTTATACCATTTTGTGATGTTTTGAGTTAGACATATGGGTTTGGGATAAAATGGAAACAAAAATATAATAATGAAGTTGTAGGGTATGGAATTTTTGTTAATACTCACATCCTCAAATCAAGAATTCACACATATAATATTCAATTACAAATAAAGATAGAATCCGACTCATATGACGATCTATACAAATTATAGTATAATATTCACACATATTGAGTAAATATGGTTGATTTTAATAAAATGTAGCTTAATAATATACACTTTACTACTTGATTAATCATCACAATAACTCACTTTATAAATTTATCAATAGCCAAGAATAAAAATATACGGGTGTGTGCAAGAAGTTGAGTCCACTTTTTGGCCAAAAAGTGGAATTGTTTTCCCTGATTTTTAGTATTTGACACATTTGACCTTAAAATTTGAAGCACTTAGAGATGAAATCTTTAAAAAAATCACTAATCATAAAATGTAGTGCTCGGAGTCTAGTTTCCAAATATGTAATTTATTTCAATACCTAGATTGTACAAATTGAGTTTTAATAGGAATTTCTAAAAACCACTATTTAAAAGTCATTTTTTTCTTACCATACCATGCATAATGCGACATCCATATTTTGACTTAAATTATCTATTTTTCTAAATCCTTTTGGGAAAAGTTTTATGACTCACCAAGCTTCTTGATTTTTTTTGTAATTTTTATTGAATATTTTTTTTTTTAATTTTTTTTTTATTGGAAGATTTGTCGTTTTGAAAAATCATCATATACGACATGCATAAGATGACCTAAACTTATCATTTTCTGATTTTTTTTTCAAATTGAAAATAATTGTTTCAAGTTTTCTCGTGCAATCTGTTTGTCAAAATGTTATGTTGATCAAAAGTTATTAAAATAGTAAAAAACTCTGATAATTTAAAGTTTATGGACCAATTTTATTAGAAATTAATTGAAAAATAGAAAAAATAATTCAATTTCAAAACAAATTACATATTCAGAATCTGCATTGTTTCATCTAAAATGGGTTTTAATTTCGTCAGAAAATTTTGCAAAAAAGGTCGTCAGCCATATGTCCAAAGTCGGTATTTTTCTTTGACATTGTTAGGGCCTTCAACTTGTAGGTCAAACCAGGTTGAAGGCCTAGGTTTAGACTTCCAATGATTTTCCCAAACCAAAAACCTTGGCAAAAACCTACCCACGATGCAAAACAAAATTCAAATTTAAAAAAAGGGGATCCCGATTATAAAACGGGATCCCGTTCCCATCCGACAGTATTCAGACCGTTGTAAATGGAATGGGATCCCGTTTCATAAACGGGATCCTGTTACCTTTACAACGGCTCCGACATTCAATGTCGGTGAACGTGATCCCAATTATAGAGCGGGATCCCGCTTATTAATAAACGGGATCCCGTTTTATAGTAAGCGGGATCCCGTTTTAGAAACGGGATCCCGTTTATTTTATTTAAATACACCGTGCAAAATTACTGTGAAGTCTGCAATTTTACAACTTCATATGTATGGCCGAGAGCACTAAAAATGAATTATTTTTCATAAGTTATTGTATTTACAAGTGGTGAATTTGATTTTTGGTTGATTTTATCAAAGGGAGCATCATCTACACCATTTTTGAAGTGAAATTGTGTTATTTTTGTGCTTGTTTGGAGGAACAAAAGGTTTCAATTTGTAATATGGATTGAATTTTTCAAGGAAGCATGAAGAAAACAATTTTTAAAGTGGAATTATGGTAGTTTTCTACTTTTTTTGAGGAACACAAGAGGAAGAATTTTGTCCTAATAGGTATTCAACTTCCAATTTGGATTGAATATTTTGAAGTATTTCACTATTAACATTCATTTGTGCTTGAGAATTTTATAATTATGGGAGATAAAACTGCGTAATAAGAGAAGAAAGACATTGACTCCTCAAGAAGTTGGAAGCAAATAGAGAAAAAGAGAGACAAAGACAAAGAGAAAGAAGAATAAGAATGAAATCAATGAACGATGGTGGAGCAACCAATTCAACAACTATTGAAGATGAAAAACATTGAAGATATCATAGTTGTAGATGAAGCTAATTTGCAAGGAGTCAATTTGGAGAAGAATATGATTATACAAACAAGTCCTACTATGTCTTCAAATCCCTCTTTGAATGCTATGGAGAATGTTTCAATATACACAAATCCAGGTACGTCTTCAAATCCACATGTTAGTGAAATGGTAAATTTGTATGTAGAAGTTTTACAAGATGTTGGATATAATGATGTTGACATTGACTATATTCAGAGAGATGAAACTTTTATAGAATTTGTTGAAAACAAAAAAGAAAAATCTTTTGTTGCAAATGAAAATCAAAATGATCATTTTCTTGAAAATGAAAACAAAACCTATATTTTTGATGAAAATGAAAATGAAAATGAAAACCGTTTTGTTGATGAAAATGAAAATGAGAACCGCTTTGTTAATGAAAATGAAGATGAAATGAAAATGAAAACCATTTTGTTGATGAAATGAAAGTAAATAGTTTTGTGAGTAGAAATGAAGATGAAAATGTAAATAAAAATGAAGATGAAGATGAAAATCTAGAATGTGATGTTAAATTTAATGAAAATACTTTTTTTAAAATTGGAAGTAGTGTTTTCGATAATCTTCCTAGTCAAATTTCTTGGAGGAAAATAAGAACACATGCGAATAGAATATACACCAAATTATTTTATCGTAAAAAAATTGCATTTCAATGTCAAGTAATGATTGAATTGATGAGAATGCAAAAAATGAGGAAAGTAATGAAAAGGTTAGGCTTTTGTATTAAACCAAAAAGAAAAGATCAATCATTAAAACATGTTATGTCTCTTTTGTTGCTAGTGCCATTCAATCTATTGGGAAAATAATGGAGTCTAAGATAAAAGCAAGAGAGCTATAACTACTGCTATAGTTAAAAAAGCAACTTTAAATAAAAGAATGGTAAACAATATTAGTGAAGTTTTAAAAATACATCCTAAAACATTACTAAGAGCGGAAAAAAGAAGAGAAAGTATAGAAAATGATCCTATCAATCAATGTTGGAGTTTCAGTGGATGACTACCGAGGTCCGATATAAAATTGAATGTTGAAATTAAATCTTTGATCAAAAATATTGGCATGATAATACTAGGGTTTCATATAATGCTAGAGATGTTTTAAAATTAAGGGTGGGGTCCAAAGTTGTGATCCTCCCCCAAAAACACCTAATAGATACAACACAAATTGAATTTTATAGAAAATTTTGTAGCGATTGATGTTACTTGGTAATATTAAAATAAGTCAGTCTTTTGAAAAATAAACCTGGTATATAAAATTAATAAGCAACGAATATCTTGTTGTAAAAATACATATTCAATTTCGTTATTTTTATGATGTTTTGATATGTATTGTACCTTGCATTCTAACATGATTATAGAGGAGTGTGGTATTGATATTCCACCTGAAGCAATAAGAGAGTTTATTTCAAGTTTGTTTTGTGAAAAATCTAATGATAAATTATTTTATTTAAGTTCTTGTATTTATGGACAATGCATTAACTGTGGAAATGTTCATTTTGAAATTGTTTGCATGAAAGTGTTGATCATGATTTTGGACAACAATTAGTAGACATCAAAAGATTTAGGAATGTTCACTATTCTTTAAAAGATGGAAAAATAGGAAAGCGTTGTGATTCAGTTACAGAAAAAGTTAGTGTGCATGCATTTGTGAGTGAATTTAATAATAAAATTGTACCAAAATATGTTATGCACTTTGAACATGCTCGATGGCTTGATGGCCAATTTCGCACATGTAGAAACATATTTCCAATT
>VDFB02055266.1:27062-51221 GCA_007258455.2 Sequoia sempervirens
ATTATGACCCCTTTAGACATCCCTTAAGACCCCTTAAGACATCCCTTAATTAACATGTTCTATTATTACCCCTTTAGATATCCCCTTAAGACATATAATAACCCCTTAAGACATCCCCTTAAGATGTTCTATTATGACCCCTTTAGACACCCCCTTAAGACGTCATTATTTGTTTTGACAACTTATAAGTGTTAGATGAACTATTATTTATAGTATTTATTAATTCTTTTATTCTCTAATCTACTATGGTATTGTTATGGTTAGGATTAGAATTTTAATTAGAGTTAGAATTGAACCCTAATTCTAACTGTAATACTAATTGAACCCTAACCCTAACCGTTATTAGAACCCAACCCTTATTGAACCCTTACCCTGTCCTAAAATTAATCCTATCCCTAAGCCTTGTTGTATCTAACCCTAATTGAAACCTAACCCTAACTCTAGTTGTGTCCTAATCCTAACCTTTACCCAAAGATTTATCCTATAACCCTAACCTTAATCCTAATCTTAAAGTAACCTTAATCTTAATTGAATTCTAATCCTAATTGAACCCTTTTGAACCCTAACCCTAAATCTAACCTTGATCTATCCCTATGCTAACCATTACTCCAAGCTTTATCTTAGAATTTTGATTCAACCCCAATCCTAACAAAGTCATAATCATAATCATAACCCAATTGTAAATAATAATAATGTTATATAATTTTTTCATATGATAAAGTTATATGTGAATATAATTCTTAATTACATTTATTTTTAAATATAGATATGCTAGCTTTAAATATATTGCTTTAAAAATTTATTTTATGTGTAATAATAAATTTATTATATTTTCTTTGTATTTAATTTTATAATTTTAAATTGATTTTAGATGTCCATTTATTATGAAAAACTTATCTATTTAAATTGCTATATTTTTGTGAAACCAATTATGATTGAGGATGGGTGGATTATTATCTAGGATCACATCTTAAAATCTATAGGGTCATGTGGTATGTGTTTCTTAATACATATATTCCAATACAAACCTCTTTCCATGTATTATCAACTCTCCTATATAATAGACACCTTACTAGATTTAAATTTCATATGATATATATGTACCCAAGTGTTTCCAATTGGAGTTGCTATAATTATACTTTTATGGCATTCTAGATATTCAAAATAGTTTTCATAAATCTACCAAATAGACCCATTCTTGACATTGAACCTACATAATTTTAGGTATGTCCAATGAAAGATTAGGGTCTAGGGTTCATAAATTTCAAAATGCTTTAGTGTTATAGGTTTTAGATTTTACAGTTTAGGGTCTAGGGTTTACAACAAACTTTAGAATTGAAGTTTGGCCCTTGGCATAATTTAGACTTGCAAGTTGAGTGTCAATTGGAATCGGGTGTACGTGTTTAGATTCTGAGAATTTACTTGCTAACTAAATTTGCAAACAAACATCAAGATAAACTTTATGAATTTTTAACTATTCTTTAACATATTTATTTCTAATCTAATTATAATTTAATATTGAAACTAAAGTTTAATATATATCATTTTTTCCATACAAAGCAAATAAAATTTAAAACATTTAAGCAATGCGAATGATTTTTTTTGAGCTCGAAATTACCTAGTTTTCAAAATCAAAATGATTTGTTCAATTCCAATTTAGGGTTTTAACAAATTTTTTTGTTCCAATTCAATTTAGGGTTTCAGTTTTAAACAATTTGGTTTCATTTTTTTAGTTTCAATTCAAACTAGGGTTTTCAAATTCAATTTTTTAGTTTGATTTGAATTCAGGGTTTCGAAAAGCTTTATTTGGATTTGTAAATGCAATGTTTTTATTTCACTTCGATTTCTAGGGTTTTGAAATGCAATTTTTTTAGTTTTCTTTCAATTAGGGTTTTCAAATTCAATTTTTTTTGGGTTTAATCGAACAATTTAGGTTTCAACAGTTAAATTTTGTTTCTAAAACACAATTCAAGGTTCATTTTTTCATTTTTATTAAAAAACCTTTAAGTTTCATTGCATTTTTTCGTCTATTTTTACAATTATTCAATTCTACTATAACAGTTAAAAAAATGCTTAGAACATGAAATAAATTAAAAAAAACATGCTAAATTAACTTATTTTTTTCAAAATTTCAATTCAAAATAGAAAAATGCAAAAAAATGGCATGTAGGTCAGATTTTTATTTGCTGATGCGTGGAAGTGGGTTATGCAGCGATTACTTTTCGGGGTCACCGTCCGGCCCCGGCGATGAAATCATCTTTAAAAAAAATGCTCGATGCTCATGAGGGACTCCGTTTATAGATCCCGTTTTTTGAAAATCGGGATCCCGTTCCTTTTCCTTTGGTTCGGGGTCCTGTGGGAAATGGGATCTGAGTTTTAAAAAGTGGGATCCCGTTTCATCTCAGGCTCGGGATCCCGAACCGTAACGGGATCCCGTTTCCTCAATGCTGATTTCAATTTTTTGGTTAAGGAAAAAACTTCCACGTTTCGTGGACTCAACTTTGTGCACTTACCCATACAACTATCAAGATGCTACAAGAACTCTTGCATATCCTCCAAAGAATCACCACTAATGATTTAACTGACCCTGATGGTGATAATGTACAACCCAACTATGTGGGACCTTGAGGCCCACCCTTCTAGAATAGGATACATATTGAAATCACAACACCAACCAATGACATAATGAATATAATAAATATACATATTGAACTCAAGATGTGTATGCCACAATACCATCTCATAGACAATGAATATAATAAATATACACATTGAAATCACAACACCAACCAATGACATATAATGGGAATAAAAAAAAAAAACTACATAAAATTAAAATGGTAATAAATAAAAGGAAATTTGTAGTAATAATAACTATTTCCACATAACCCTAAAAGATAAAAATATGCAAACACGTATTTGGAATTCACAAGGTACAAAAGAATATAGAAACATACCACACGAACACATACTCAATGTATTATCTTATGAACAAATATTATAATACACTTATAAAGTCTCCATACAAGGCTTGTAAACTAACAATATCCCTAATTTTACTCAATGAGAACAGTCAAATTGGAATAATGCAACCACACATATTAATCCACACTTCCTTTCCTCATATATTGAACTTACAAGAGATGCTCATTCAACCTTAGCCAACAAGTCAAAGGTTATACAATCCAACCTCAACAAAAAATCACGTGCTTCTTTTATATAAACAAGCTTTCACAAAACCACAAAGTGGTATTATATAAACCATGTGCCTTAAAATTATGAGCTTATAAAAAAATGCCCATCTTATTTATTTTTGCTTCTAATTTTTTCTAATACTAATTATCTTCTCAATGTTCTATCCATATGAATTAAATATTTACTCCACTATTACATACAACATATACTTATGGCCCCAAGAATTTCTAACACATGTGATGTACACATCCCTAGATTCCATATGTACACCACAAATAATATTAATTTTACATTATAAGCATTATGGAAGGTGAACAATACACCTTTTCCCAACATTAACAACCATTGACATACAATGGAATGATAATAAAAACCCAATGCAAAAACATGGAATTCACATACACCAATAAAATATAAATGAATCTATGGAATCAAGGGAGAGGTTACTAGACATACAATGGTGGAATGCCATCACTATATTAACAAGACCAAGAAAAGTTGAGAAATGTGACCCTATACATAATAGGATATTCTCATTAAAATTAACAACATAAACTTAATGATTTGTACATTAATATTATTCATTATAATGCCACAAATCAAAAAAATAATTTGATAGTGATATAGTTAATTTCAATTTTAGTTCTTATATTATATTATGTCACATATTGCATTCTTTGTTTTCATTTAAATTCTATGAGTGGTAAGATTAAACTCCACTCCTACTATAGATCTCATTCATAAACACCAAAAATACCAAAATACTCAAAATGTCCTTGGCATAAAAATTGAGGTTTACACTATGACACATTACCAAATGTTAAACAAACTCATTTGCATGGGGAAAACACTCACCCCATAATATAAAATGATCTAGTTAAGTATTAATTCACAATCATGGTATTTCAAGAAATCTCCTTGAACCATAGAATTCTCAATTCCACCACTAACTTGCCTTGAATTAAATTGATGAACATTTGGAAAATATTGTGTGAGCTTTGATATTCCACCATTAACATAGCTTGTATTTTTTTTAAAATTTTAAAATTTCAATATTTAAAATTATTTTGAGCATAATGATGTAGTGGTATCACACTATTATAATAACATAAGATTCTAGATAAATTTTACCATAGTTTTGAGGTAACAATTTATATTTTTTAAGCTTCAACTATCTACCATGGTCTGAAGATGGCTTAGTCTAAAGGCTTCAACAAGGTTTGGATTGAGAGTGACTCCTTAAATTTTACAAATAACATTCAGAAGACTTCCTCTCCTTCTTGGTCTATAGAACCTATTATTCTTGATGCTTTATCAATTTTGAATTCCTTTGATCAATGTTTCATATCTCACATATATCAAGAGGGAAATTGCCTTGCAAATAAGTTTGCAAATTATGGGGTTCATGAGTATAAAGTTTGGGATAAGATTGATCCCCTCCCCATCAACATCCAATCTATTCTCAATCATGATATGCAAGTCGTTTAAGGAGGGGATTCCCTTAAATGATTTTTTAAACCACATGTTGATTCTCATGTAAAATTTTAAATCGAAGTGTGATTTCTTAAGTCGCAATTCCTTGCATTTAATGATGTGGCAAAGGTCCATAAAGATCTGCATTTAAGAATTATTATGACCTCTAGTCACATAAATACTCCCACATGAATTGTGGTTGTTTGGAAAGCTTCCTTCTAGAGGCTTCTTCTATTTTGTATCCTCTACAAATATTTGAAATTGTTGAAGTTGTGGTTTTTCTCTATGGTCATCATGGGAGGTGAGAGGAATCGTGTTGATCTGATTTCATGTGACTCTTCCAATATTAACAAGAAGGTTTGGAGGTTGCTGGAGGTGGGGGGTATCACTCCCTACATTGAAAGACTTCATGGCTTTGGCCCAAAGGTTTCACATGCTTTCGTCAAGGGATGGAAAAGTAGAGTCCTTAGGATGTTTGGTATGGAATTCAATATTACTAAAGAATTCATTGGTAATATTATTGGTTTGGATATAGAGGGAAGGGAGGTCTATAGGTACAAGAAAGAGTGTAGTGCTTCTATGGAAATCTTCTTTAAGGATGATGAAAGGAGTCAGTTGGAAAAGGCGAAGTGTGTAGGCTTTTATCATAGCTCTATCAAGGCAATTTGGGGTGATGTGGTGGCTGAAATCATGAGGTATATTACTCTTGACGACCGCTTCTCTGTTCTTGTTGGCTATTATTTTGTTTTGCTAAATCACTTTAGGCATAAGAAGAGGGTTTCTTTCCCCTTTTATCTATATTCCTCCCTTGGAAATGGTATAAAATACCACAAAAGGAATCCTAAGAACCCTATCCTCCATGAGGGATTAACTCTCATAATTATGGAATATGCCAAGTCCTACTCAATTCTTGATGAGCCTAAGAAAATCTCTAAAGGCTTCCCTAAGAAGTTTGATTTTGGGTATGATATAGGGTCTATTTCAGGTTTTGGTTTTGAGGAGTTTGTTTTTGGTTTAGAAGCCTCTATGGAGGTCCTTTCAGACCCTCCTAAGACTTTTGAGGGTAAATGAAAAAAGAAGGATAAAAATTCTAAGCCTTCTAAGTTTGAAGCGTATATCACTAGTAGTGAGGAGGTGGAGGGTTTTGAATATTTCACTAGAACCTAGAAGGTCAAATTAGGTAAGTTCCCAAAACCTATTATCAAGAAGCTGAAGGTGAAGGGTGATGATCTTACCTCTAGTAAGAAGAAGGTGGAGGAGGATGTTGAAGTGAATGAGGAGGTGGAATCCCATACCTCAGATAGGAAAAGGAAATTGTGTGTGAAAGAAGGGAGAAATCACAAGAAGGTTAAGGGAAAGGAGCATTCTGGTAACAAGAAATGCTTGCCTCAAGAGGAATCTGTCAGTTTTGAACCTACTAAAACTCCCAATGTTGAGACCTAGAGGTCTATTGATGAAGGTCATGAGAATGCTAATGATTAGGGTGTTCATGAGGTTACTGATATTGAGAGGTTTGTGCACAAAATCAAAGTTCTTGATGATGGTAACAAAGGTAAGGATGTGTTGCAGGATGAGAAGGATAACAGGTTTAATCCTGAGGATCTAGATGATGATAGGGACACTTTTAATTGGAATAAGGAATATTTTCCTAGTGTATTAGGGATGGATAAAGATAATTCTTTAACCTTTTTTCAGACTTTTTAAGTGGGTGTTTAATGAACTTAACCTAACTAATGTTAAGGTTCACTCTCTAGTTAACAATGTTGGGGGTACTCCTAATCCCTAGGGTTCCTCTATTCAGGATCAAGTGAACCAGTTGGTTGATGCTCTGAAGATTTGATGCAAACCCAGGAGGCTCAACCACATTCAAAGTGACAACCTACCTTCAAGAGGCATCTAACAAGATTAAAATGACCTATTTGAGAAATTCAATCAATCCTCAAAGTTTGAAAACAATCAAAAGCATGATTTCTCACTTTCACCCTTGAATCCTAGTAGTAGTGCAAACTCAATTTTTGGCCTTTAACTCAAATAATCTCCAAGAAACCTAAAAAAAATATGATGGATTCAAACACCCATTTCAGATTTCTAACACATATCTCAAAGTCAGATATAAGTTGTTTGGACCAATCTTCTAAAATCACCCCTTCTACGCTAACCTAGTTAAGCTGATTAGGCCTAAATTACAAAGCAACATACCTTTAAACTTAACACAGATATATGAAACCTTGGGGAATAATTTTTCATTCCCTTAAACCTCTAAAACCACAATTTATCCTCAGGATTAACCCTTCCAACATAGCAAACCACAAAACCCTCAATTTCTTGCCAAATCAAGAGGGTTTATTCAAAATCCCACTTGCACAACCTCTTAGACCATGCCACCAACTCAAAAATTTGTATTTTAACCCCTATATGCTCAAAAGTTGAAAAAACTTCACACTCTCATTGATTTTCACAAACCCTAGACCCAAGGCTCCATCTTCATGTGTTTTACTTCACAAAACTCATCAAGACAACATGCTTATCTCCTTGGTTCCTTCTCCACAAATATAATCATGAAACCTACAATCTACTTAGACTCCCTAGGGACCATTACACTAGTTACAGTAGATATAGTCAGTGTAAGGGCCCTTTAAAAAATGATTTTGGTTACAAACCCTCAAAACATGGTGATCTCAGTCTACTATAGGAAAACATAGATTACTACTAAAAAACTCAATTAAATTCCCTCAAGCTTGATGAAAAGCAATTATAACACATGCCTTTACATAATATGAACCATTACATAATAAAATTTGGTTGTACGGGTCCGTACAAATTTGCAAATAGTGAGTGAAACTCAGAAAATGAATGAAAACTCAAAAAAATCTTATTGCCAATTCTTCAAACTTTGATCCAACATTACAAAATGAGTTTTCACACCTTTTTAAAGGCTTATCCTCATCAAAAAAATTCACAAATTCCTTACAACCAACTTTTAAATCTCTACTGACCATTGGAGGCCAAATTTACATCTTTTACACATTTTATAACAACGCTATTACTCATATTATAATGTTTGCACTCCTAACACCTATGACTCACTAAAAACACAAAAATGGCTTGGAAAAAGACTTATTACATCAAAAAAACTCCAACCTTGCACACTCATATACAAATTCAAAAACTTGCCTTCAAAGGCTACAAAAACAATTCTTTGTGCAAGATTGAAATTTTCACTTTATGATCACTAAACTCAAAGACTGATCCTAAAACATACTTAAGGGTCTTGATTGACCTTATTAAAGACAAAGCGTGCTCAAAATTCCCACACCAACCTATTGACCTCCCTATTTACCATCAAATGATCAAATATGGAGGATGAGGTGTGGGTGCTCCTGCACCAAGATTGTGATTGATGAAATGTTGAAGCTAAAAAGAAATTTAGAATTTAGAATCTCAGTCTTGGAGGATAAAATGAATAGAGCTTACAAGAACCTAGAAAATGTGATCAATGTTAGTAAGTTAGTTCTCCATAATGAGGTTGAAGGTCTACAATCTCTCAATGAGAAAGCTAGGCTGTGGAAAGGAGATTCTTCTGGTGTTAAAGAAGTTTTTGTTGGTCTAGTGGATCTCCCCAATGATCCTAAAGAAGGGATTAGTGAGAAGGGTCCTTGCACTCATACTAACAATAAAATTAAGAAGAATTTTGGGGCTCCTACAAAGGAGGTCATTGAGGTCATGGAAATGCATCAAAATATTATAGATAGTGATCTAGAAGCTACTAATATTATGAAAAACTATGTAATTGATTGCTTGTTCTATCTATCTTTTTGGCTGGTTGTTTGTTTGTTTTTTGCTTATGTCCGGCTACTTAGTTTGTTTTGATTATATTTTAAAGCAATTTTCTATTTTGTAAAGGGTTTTGGGGTCCCTTCAAAAGCTGCTTTACCTATAATCAAAAATAATTTATATTTTTGTAGAAATATTAAACCTACAATAAGAATTTCTTAAAAAAAGAAAAATTTAATCCTAAATATAAAACAAGCATACCCTACAAATTCATATCCAAATCCACATAAGGTGGAGCATGACCAAACAAGAAAATAATTTAAATAAATGCATACTTTCAAAAAATAAAATATCTTCAATAATGCAAACCCTCAACAATTGAGATTATCAT
This sequence comes from Sequoia sempervirens, assembly GCA_007258455.2. NCBI lineage: Eukaryota > Viridiplantae > Streptophyta > Pinopsida > Cupressales > Cupressaceae > Sequoia > Sequoia sempervirens. Next base: position 35,896 of record VDFB02055266.1, read on the forward strand.
TTCCTAGATGCAATTCACACGCTAAGCATGTTGGATCCAAAAATTGAAAATTGCAAACCCTAAGAGTATGCCAAGCTCTATGGTTAGGTTTAGCAATTTTTTTTCCAACGAACGAAGTCAACCAATATGGTTTCTAACTCCCTACTCTTTAGGTTCTTCTATCTTAGACCTAGGAGGGTGTACCCTTATAAGTGTTATATCCTATGGATTGATCTTAAGTAGATTGAATATGTTTATGAGAGTTTTGTCTATCTACTTCAATATGGAATAAAGATATGAAATAGATAACTTGAATGCTAAACTACTTGTTGTTTCTAACTGCTACTCCTATAATTGAAAACATGGAAGGTGTGAATCAAGTTTTTATGAAATGTAATTCTAAATGAAATTGATTAGTGTCTCATCCTATTGGGTAATGGATTCAAGATGTATATGATGTATGTGTCTTAATTATGGCTTAACTCAAATTCTTTGGCACTTTTAGAAGTTTATGACTGGCATAAATGTGCAAGGTTATCAGTTACCAGGATCTTCTTACTAATCTCAATGATATCTCCCTAGGTTATTGTGATATTTGAAAGAATTTTAATTCTTTCTTGAAGGAAACCAATTGAGATGACCTATTCAAAGGATTTTAATTCTTGAAAGAAACTAATTAAAAGGAATCACTTAAAAGGAGTTTTAATTATTTCTTCTAGAAACCAATCAAAATCAATCACACAAAGGCAACAAATGTGTCTTGACAAATTAAATATATGCTTGATACATTCAATATTAATAACAAGAAAATACCACTTTGGAGACATCAGTATAACATTTATCAATGAATCTCGGCAAACAATTGAACACCAGAACTTTGGCCACCAAATTAGACTTTCTTCTCCACTAATTACTTCAAAATATTTTATAGTATATCATAAGTCTTTTCATGTATTCTATCATAAAATTGCTATATATGATATATGATGATTATTTGATCCCTCTAAAATTCAGTCTTGGTTTCTCTTTTATAAGAGAAGCAACAAGCTTTGGACAATTACAAAATGAGGCACCTTTTCAAAGTTCATGCCTGTTCATATAAACTAAACATTAGTTTTTGCTAAAACATTATTAAGAGAAACAAGTGATAAAGAAAGAAAGTAAACAATTTTGACTGGAAGTCCATAGCACTAGTAATGCACTTAAATCCGTTAATCAATTTAGGGGACCCGTGATCATCTCGATTTGAAAATTTCCTCCTCTCCATGATAGAGTGCCTAAATGCTCGATTCTTCCACTGTGACAATCTCGAGGCCTATTCTTCTAGAGGAGCCAAATAATTTTGCTCCTATTGATACACTGTATAGTCATGTGGCCATTTTTATTCTTGAATCTTCAATACATTTGCAAGGTGATTTTTCCACTGACTCTCTAGTAACCCTTTGGTGTTTGTAATGGGATTAGAATATTTGGCATCCAAAGCTATTATTCTAAGCATGATTAAATTGAGGCTATGGAAACTCAATTCACCATCCTTTTGTACATGAGCAATGCAACCAGGAACAATCTGACCAAATTCATTCTTCCACTCATCGAGGTATTTCAATTGATCATCATATTTCAATATCTTTGGCACAAACCATTGCTTCAGTGTATGAAATAAATCCATTCTACTTCTGATCTTTTGATATTCTCCATGTATATATTGGGATTTATTTATAACCATTTTAACCATCTATTCAATGTCCTTTAGGGCTACAGGAGCCTCACTACTCCTATGTAAAACTCTACACAAAATCATTAAGGTATGTGTATGGGCTTCCATTTCTTGAAAAAAGGATCCAAAATAAGTACATGTGTTTTCTTGTGATCAATTGCATGAGACAGTGAGATGTAGAAATCATACACATTTTCTAACTTATCCACAATTAACTTGATCTTGTGCTCCAGGACCTTTTCCAAAACATTAGAGATTTGATTCTTCATTCCTTTCTTAGCCTCATTATTAACTCTCTTTAATTCTTCAATCTCCTACCTTAGTACATTCATTTGCTCATAGGATGCACTGTCTGTATCATTTGCTTGGGTAGCAAGAGGCTGGTATAATATCATTTCCTTACTTTCTGAAGGCCCTACTCCTTTCAATTATTCTTTTAATTTCACATTTTCCATGAACAATTTATTTACTTCATCATTGAGAAAGTTATGTTCCTTTTCATACTCTACAAATCTGGATTCCATCTCCTTAACAACAACTTGAGTGAACATGGCTGAGTGCATTGTCATGGTTGCAACCTCTAGAGGGTATGTATCTTTTAATGTCTTCACCATGGCTGATACTCTCATTTCCTTCACCACATCTAATAACCTTGGATTTTTTGTACTTCTTTGTGTGGCCCAGATGACCAAGGTCTCAATCTTTGGGTGGTATCCTGCGCCACTTATTCCTTCAAATCAAACTCAACAATCATCATTGGTTCCTCTTGTGTTCTTAGTTGATCAAGTAAAAACATTTTCTTTAATTTCATACCCGGGACAATAAGTATATCAATTTTCAAGACCATTTCTCTAGCATCCTACGGGCTAATATCAACATTGTCAATTCTCAATTCATTGAAGTTCTGGGATACAATCTTCATTTTGATCCAAAAATATTTAAATTCAGGAGTCTTGATAAACTCATCATCCTCCACAAACTTGAGTGCTGCAATCACCCTTTCATCTTCATGCATTTCTCTCTCTCCCTATACATAGATGTCAATTCGAGATTCAAGCTTGTGGGCTTCAATTTCATGAATTGGATGGTCTACTTCAACATCATCCTTCAAGTGTCTTAACACACTAGCTACCTCTTTGGTATCTCCAACTTCCTCACTCATTGCATAGGAAACTAGTCGATCTGGCTCTTGTATTGTTTGTTTCTTAGGGAGTGGTTGTTTAGGAGGTGATTATGGAGGAGCATGACATTGAAATAGTATCAAGGGAAGGATTTGAAATTACAATACCACTTGGCCTCTTGGGAGATAATTTGGTGGGCCTCTCTCCTTCTGTTGTAGACTTATCATATAGTTCATGAAATTTATCAATTATCAAATCTATCCTCTTGAAAGGATCTTCTTCTTCTACAAAATACCCAAAAAAGTCAATGCTCTTCTCCTTCCTTTCTCCCTCAACCTTCATCATGATTTCCCATTTTCTCTTCCTCTGATATACCTCTTGAGGAGTAAATCAATTTCTAATTACATCTTCTCCATAATCATTTTGATGAATGATTGTAGTCTTGGTAAGGATGGTTTGTCTCATGAAGTTCATATGAACTTCAAAGTCAAAGACCCTTTCTTTTTTAGACCTTAAAGAGTACCTTGCTTTAAGGTAGTTTTGTAACTCTTCAAGAGTATCATATCCCACTAATAATTCTTCACATGTTGTTAAATTGGGTAGAAATCTACCCTTCTTTTGTTTTTGCATGACTTCCTTTTCCATCTGCAACATTTTCCACATAAACTCTAAGAAAGCTAGCTGAAGAGGAACAAATTTTGGAAATATATGTGGGGCATGTGGGCATCCATAAATCCTGATTATTGTGACATCTTGTAGAAAAAACCAATCACCAAAGTTATGGGTATGGCCTTGAACTAGTTATAAAGCCAAAGGCCTCAATAGTTGTAGTATAGGTGTGTGTAGTCTTGGAGATGGTTGGCCAAGAACACTCATAACTCTGTGCACAAAGTCATCATGGAATACTACATAATCAATTTTTTTGCATCTACTATCCCATATATAACACCATCATTGCACAAGAAACAAGTTCCCTTGTTGATCAACCTTACCCAAACACATCCTTTTGGTCCATATATCTTTGTTCTTGTACAATATGAAGTGACACAGTCAAGAATATTGCCTAAATGTTAAAGAGGCTCTATTCTCTCTAACCTATAGGAATCCTTCATGTAGTGCTTTCTCAAGGTATGAGGCTGTATACCTTGGAATTCCTACTGCTCTAAGTGTGCAAATAACTAAGAAACATGAATAACAAAATACCAAGGACACCTCAAGATTAGCCAAAAGAGTGGTTCAACGAAAAGGAATGCAAATAAAATGAAACACAAATACTTTTACCTCCCTTGTTGTTGATACCTCTTTGATTGGCCCTTGCTTGGATTGGTTGTGTGCTCCTTAGATGATGGATTGAATGACTAAAATGCAAGCTTCAATATGCAAAATGATGAACAAAGATGGTTGAATGATTGAAAAAGGCTTGAGGATTCAAATGGACAGCATGTAGTTATGAGAGTGCAAAGTGTTGGAAATGCCCTTAAGGAGGGGGTATTTATAGAGGAATTTGAATTCTCTAGAGAATTCAAGGGTCAAGATTGATCCAACAAGGCCAAGATGAAGGGCTATGGTGGGTTGAGAACCCACAAGCCCTCATATCTTGACATGTGGAGGGTGAAGTGGACAAGAGGATATGAGGTGGAGATGAGTTGTCAAAAAGGTACATGAGGTGGAAAAGGACATGCACCTTGGGGGATGAGAGGATTTCCACAAAAAGGGATTTCTTGTCCCCAAGTGGGAGTGAAAGGGACACTTGAGGAATTTTAGAATTCCTCAAAAATCTACATGGGAAAAGGAAAGGTGGTTGGGGGGATAAATGTGAATTAAAAATTCACATTCCTAGGATGATCTAGAGGGTAAAAGGTGGGCTCCAAAAAGGTAGGGACTTGGTCACATGTGGAGATTGTGACAAGTCCAAGGTTCTAGAAGCCTTGGGAGAATGGAATGTGAATTAAAAATTCACATTTAAAGGAGAGGAATCTAGAGCAAATAAATGTGAATTAAAAATTCACATAGGAAAGGGGGTCAATATCAAAAAGGAAAAATGGAAGAATTGACCAAAAAGTGGTGCTAAATTTAGCTAATGATTTTGGTTAAGGTTGTGCAAATATTGGATTAGGCTAATTAACAGAAGATTAGAGGCAAGTGGCAAATGTAGGAGGATGTGACAAGGAGAGAGAGAGTGAGGAATTTTTAAATTGATTTTTAAATCAAAAAGAGGAAGAATGACTAAATTAAATAAATTAGTGTATTTATTTAATTTAGAGAGGAATAAGGTAAAAGACAAAGTATTAATTATTAAATTAAATACTTTATCGGTATGAGACAAAGGGTGTAATATTAATTTAATAAATTAATATTAATATGATAGACATAAATGCAACAAATTTAATCATATGGAAGTGATTAAATTTAGGTGTCTGAGGCAAAATCATATTCAATGTTTGTCTCAAGGTTCTGAACTCTCATAGCCATCATCGTCAAAATAATTGGCATTTGCTCTTGTGCATCTATCCCAAGTAATTGACATAAAGAAAAATTGGTTTCCTTGAAATAAAGTTGAAAATCCCCTATATCAAATGGTTTAGTGGCAGAGGGGGGAATATGTATCACCCTGTTGTTAGCAACCCCTTTTCATATATATGGGGAGTTCATAACATATGTGTGTTCTCCTTAATCTAGTATATTCTTCCTCACTTCTTTGCAAATCAATTTTAGTTAGGGCCTTTTGTTTAGGTTAAAGCATTCAATGATGGATGCTTTAGTTAACACAACCAATGGTGAACCATCTGGCAATTTGAAAAACCTAGTAGCAAGATGATAATTTTGAGCTAAAGCTCTGATGAACTCTACATCTACAAAAACATTGGGGAAAATTACTTAGCCAAGTCTAATGTCCATGGGTTTGACATTGGAACCTTGCCTTCCCTCTTGTCATAAAAATACCAAAATAATTCCCACCTGTAGATTGGGATAAGGGAATCTCTACAACCATGAGTTGTATCCTTGAAAAATTTCTTGTACCCCTTGTCGATTGAGTTAGGTAGGATGTCCAAGATAGATTGTTGTAAAGACCTATTTTCACCCTTAGGTTCATCTTTTTTAATTTTAAGCTCTTTCTTTTTAGGCAGCATGATGTTAATTATCTACTTCTTTCTGAACTTTCTATGCTTCTGAATGCAAAACTTCAAACAATTCTATACTTGTAAAATTTGTTCCACAACGAGTTCTATGCACTTAGCCGACTTATGATGGTTGCAGAGCTTCGCCTCCTCGAACTCCTAGCTCCCCACATGGTAATTTCTTGCAAATGAGTGTAAAAACAATGCCAAATTCTTAGTTTAATGGATTTTGAGCTCAGTCATGTCAACATTAATATCAACTTCATGCCAAATATTTTGTGATCAGCTCATACTTCGAGTTTGAATGTGTGCCATTGATTTCACAAGATCAAAGGGTTGTTATGAGTTGTGCATTTCTCTATCGTGGGAGAATGGGGTGTACACCTCTATACCACAAGCTTCTTTATATTTCATTGTAGGGTAGTGGGGTTCTTACTACTACACCACAAGCTTTAAACGTTTAGCCCACAGTACTGTGGGCTTACTCTTAGTAGTCACTTCTGGCTTACCACTCTACTGCTTATCTTAATCCTTTTTGTTGTGGTATAGAGAGACCTTTACTACATTACCACTCTTCATAATCTTCTTCCTTGTAGGGTGGTAGGTTGTTTCTCGCTATACCACACTATTCATTTTTTCTCACCACGGTATTATGGTTTATGATGTAATTGAACTCTTTCATACCACTCGACCACACCTTCACTATAATACGTTTGCGGTATTGCAGTGGATACTTCTATATGGTCTGTTATATATCGCCAGCTCGCTAAGGGTTCAAATCATTGCTACATGGTTGTGGTAAAGGACTTTTATGGATGTAAAATAATTGGGCATGTTTTTTTAATTATATACATGATGATTTTTGGATCAGTATGGGGTTTTCAGTGTCAATCAGACCTAAAAAATTAAGTTGGAAGGTGAGCTCGTTTATGGAATTTGGATTTGAAATTTCACATATTGGATTCAAAACTTGTCAGGATGGTCAAATTTTGGAGGTTCTAACAAAGCCTTTGCAATTCTTTCCAAAATCCAAACTCAAGATCTAAATTTCCATACTAGTTTCAATCAATCTTCTTTAAAAGTAAAATTTCCCACACAATGGAGGAAAAATGAACAAGTCCTTTTAAATGCACTACATTTTCCTTTTTATTTCAAACCCTTAACATAAATTGAATTTTTATCTAATACCTAGTGAAACTAGATATTTTGCAATCTTTGAAAATAAAATTCACACAGATACCCTTTTAACATATTTTCAAAGGAATTATGTATTTTATTTCAATGAGTCTATATATATCCTTTTAATTTTCTTACCAATAATATAATTAATTAAATTGCATAACACTTTATTTACTAAAACATTTAATAAATATTTTTTTAAAACTTATAAGACATATTGGTTACTTTGAAAGAACTATATACATGTATTAAAAACCAAGAAAATTTAAAATATGAAAAATAGATAAAATTATGCAAATAACTCACACAATTATGGGTTTACATATAACAGAAGGATCTAGAATCAACATCCACTTGGATCATGATTCATAATGTAGAGCATGGAACATCTCACCACTTGTAATCAACTGAGATGGGGATCTTTACAAAAAATACATTTTACAAAATGATTATCTCTAAATTAATCATAGTTAGTTTTTACCTATTCTTACACACTTAATACAAATATAAATTATATTTATTTGTATAATACAATTAGAGGAAACAATAAGATATAACTAATAAAAAATAAAATAAAACAAGGTATACATATACATCCTATGATTGCCATCATATGTAAACAAACTCAATATAAGTCAACATGATTTTAAAATGTTATAGTAATCAAATCACATTTAGTCATTAAACATCTCATAGTATTGAATTACTAAACTAACTTGCTATAAATATATGAAACATGTTCAATATTGATTAACATTTAATAATAACCACATTTAACCAAAGCTCATTTACCTCTAATACCATCTAGGTATCAAAAGATTCACAATCACTCAAATCTATATCAACTTGATGATTCAATCTCTAATTTAGAACCAAATACACTAATCACCATTAGCATATTATAAGTGAAAAATTAATTTGAAATAGTACTAGATGTTCAAACATAAAGTCATAACACACATATACAAAATACACAGCTGATGAAAATACAAAATACCATTGATAAAAGATAGTGTCAAAATTGAATAGCAAACAAAACCCATATTTTTTGTGGATCTTACAATTTCTAAGGAAAAATCAATAGTGACACATTTGGATTTCATGTTTTAAAATAAGTGATGAATAAGATTTATAGGCATTGTCCTATTGTCTATGATCATTTATGAAAGTTGTTAACTTGACATCCTTATATGACTTGAAATGACAAAAAATAGTGGCATTCCAACAATTGTAAGAAAAAATATAATAACTTTTTGTTTCTAATATGAGATGAGACAAAATATTTTTAGATTGCATAGAAGATACAAATCAAAGTATGTTAGATGTTCAATTTGTGATAGTGGGAAAAGTTTATGGTGACAAATATGATCTAGATCGATGAATTTGATTATGAACATAGTAGATAAGAATATTTTAATTGAGATCTACCCATTTGACTATCCCAACAAACATTTTTATCCAAAGATACATAGATTCTAAAATTGTATACATCTAATATTCATTCCTCATCCATCTAACTTAATTCTATTAAGTTTTGGATAAATATTTATTAATTTTTTTTAATATATAAAATTGATCATAAGTTATCACAATAAGAAAGTAAGTAAAAAAAAGAAATAATATAAATTTACTATTTCATATAAAATAAGTTTCTAAATTAACATATTTAAAACTAAAAATTATTCAAGATCTTTTTAAAAAAGATATTCTTGACATTTTATATATATATTTTATAATAATCTTATCTACTAAAACTAATATTTATTTATATAGATAAATATTATAAAATGTTATAAAAAAAGTTTCTAAAATTTGGTCTTCTAAATTTAGAAATTAACTACAAAAGAACTTTTCTAAATTTACAAAAATATTCTTTGATGTCATTGTAAAACGTTTTAGAATAATAGAAATAAAATTATAAAAGAATGAAAAACAATTGTTCTTTTTAAAAATTTCCAATTAATACACTTCAAATTAGAAAATTCAATAAAAAGGAAATATCCTAAATTTACTATTACACATAAAAATATTCAAAATAGATGCCTCTTGATATATATATATATATATATTATTAAAAATATAGATATGGTAGTTATAATAAAATTATACATTTGTCTATTGTATCTATTACAACTTCATATTATTGTTTAATTTAAGTTAATGTGTTTATATATAAAGTTTATTAGATTAACATAAATTAACATTAGAATCATGTGCTTTTTCCTTTTATAAATCAATACCTATAAATCCATTCATGAAACCAAAATAAGAATGTTAATCTTCTCATTATTTTAAAAAAAGAAACAAGCTTAGAATGCAGGTCCCATGGAGGGCTTCCTTAAAAATCTCAGCGTGTGCTGCTTAGCTTTTGGAATATTTTAAAATTATTGGTCCCATGGATTTAATCTTGCACAATTTTTTATTTTTTTGAAAAGACAATAGAAAATAAGAAAGTAAATCAACAATTCTAAATCACAAATGAAATCTTTCCAATTTACATTTTATGAAAATATTAGAAAGGATGAATAGGGGATGCCCTATAAAACCTCTTGTCTATAGCAATAGTTTCTTGTGAAAAATAGTTTCTTGTGAAATACATGCAAAGTGAAAATGGCAGGAATGAAAGGTTCCTTATTCTTTGCACTTGTCATTCTAATGCTCATAGCAACAGTAATGTTTGAATAATGTATGTGTTTCTGGTGATAATTATTTTGAATTCAATTGTGTATTGATATGGGTGTTGCAAGTGCAGTGTTTATTATAGGAGGAGCAAATGCGGCTGGTGGAAATGATTGCTAATTTGTTGCGAGTTGTGGAAATTGAGATGCACATTGTGATTGCCAGCCCTCCGATTTAGGTTTCAAATGTTGCTGTTCTTAGCTGAAAATTTGTAAAAGCTTATCACAGCATTATATTTTCATAAATAAGTGATTTGCATTGAATAAGTGGAGACTTTTTTGTTGTTCTTAGCTGAAAATTTGTAAAAGCTATCACAACATTATATTTTCATAAATAAGTGACTTGCTTTGAATAAGTGAATATTTTGTTTTGTGAGATGACTCTTATGGAGAAGTAACAGAATTTATGTTCTTTTATGGAGTTTATTATATCTTAGATTATGTTAAGGATATGGTATCTACTGAATATTAGAATTTTAAATGTGATTTCATACACTATGGTTGTGGTGATGAGTGGAATGAAGAGTGAGCTTGTAGAATGTGAAAGATTGGAGGATGATGCCCTAATCTAAATAATGAACACAAATAATTCAGTTTAGTGCTTGTGTTATCCATAAAAATAATTCAGTTTGTATACTTAAAAAAATCATGGATCTTGTTCTTTTTTTTCTTGAATAGGATAATGCATGTTGACGGTTAGATAACTTTACCTTGATATTGGAGATGTCTAAATACATCCACATCATAAATTCATTAGATTTTGTCCTTTGCCAATGTTAGTTAAATAAACTTAATTATTTAATTAATCTTTCAAACCATCTTCCTAACATTAATTAATCATTTTATGCTTTTTCTTCTATAGTCCACCTTAATTAAACATTTATTTAATTAAGTTCACTCTTCATATCTTTATCTTCTAAAAAATGAAATAAATACAAATTATTTATTTAATTTCTGCTTTTCTCTCTCGAGCACTAATCCACTTGCAGATTTGTAAGCATCATTGAGTGTGGGGGTCTCATGGAGGGGAGCTTCCTAAAAAAAATTTCAATGTGTGCTGCTGAGATTTTTTAACATTATTTTAAAGTGGGAGGTCCCATGGATTTTGTATCATAGTTTAAGCTTAAAAGTTCAAGCTCCTATATTTGTGGAAGCTAGTGGTTTCATGGAGTTTATTATTTTGCATATTCAATTAATTGGTGAGAATTTTAAAATTTCATATAATTGACAAGTGGCAGAGAAAAACCTAAGCTGGCAGGGCAATTTCTAGCCCCAGCTTAAGTTTTTGGGCTAAAAAGTAGGAACTGCTATTGTTGAGGAAAAGATTCTAATTACTCCTGTAGCATTTTTTGTTGAGGAAAAGATTCTAATTACTCCTGTAGCATTTTCTTTTTATGCTTCATGGGACCCCTTGCTCCTTCAAAATAGATGCTGAAGCTCCCCATAGGACCTCACCCTAAGCCTAGTGAAACATGCATACATCACACATGTACATGATCCATGTTAGTTAAATCTCAATCTTCCCAACTCCTAGACAATCATTATCAGTAGCACAGGTTGAATCTTAAAAGTCTACTACAGCAAATGAAGATTTTGGTACCATCTAAAAGAATGGCAATAATATTGTATCCATTCATGAATGTGCTCATGCCATCACAAGAACAAACAAAATGTCTATGCCACACTCTGAGCAAAGTTTTTCATATGCATCATCATTGTCATCAATTATGCAGTTTCCTACTGTTGGTGAATCAAAAGAGAATATTCATAATTTGTTCTCCAAAGCACTAAAAATATTAGCCTCAATAATATTCATAGATGAGGGAAATGGAATTTTGTGTTTTCATACAAATGTTAACCTGCATGGATTTATCACATGAGATGGTGATATTTGGTGACCAAGAATCTGATGCAGAAATATCTAATTCTTTAGACCCTGCACTATTGTGAGATTGTTCTAGGTGTTCCAGATAAAAATTCAAGAGTAAAGATCTCGACAGTAATTAGAAGAGGATTAAGACTAGAATGGTTGTTTGATTTCAGGAAAATTGCAAACTACACACCTGGTTTTGTAGGTGCATACTTGACAACATTAAACAGAGAAGCAACCGAATCATTTGGTTGGGTATGGAATGCATTTATAAGATTTTGGAGTGGCTCAGCCATTCCAATGGGAGCAGCTTTGTTCTTCACATTATTTTATTTGCCATTTTGGTTTACTGGTACAAATCTTGCAAAAAAAGAGCGCAGTTTGGTTATCAGTACTGACTTGAACTTGGGATCAAAAGAGTTTTGAATAACATAGTAGATGGGCAAACAGAGGACATTATATCAGTTCTGTTCATTTCTAGCTTCAGGAAGAAGGAAGTTTGGGAAAGTTTGGGGAAGGTTGAGCTTTACTCAGAGAGATAGTGGATTAGTAGGTGGGCATACAAGGAACACTGGTGTTCAATGTGGTTTCCAGCAGAAAGAAGTAAAGGTGGGGTTTTCAGAGTCGGTTGTATCTGGGTTTAAGAAACAGGGGTCTCAGGATTTGGATTTGGCAAAAACAGAGAATACAGTTTCTGGGAATACTAAGAAGATTGGGCATGGGAATACCAACGTTGCCTTGAAACCCGGATGGAAAAAACCTCCCAGGCCTCCTAAAGCAGCCACAACTCCCTCAAAGGGGAGGCATATAAAGAGCATTTATGATGTAGATTTGCTAAGAAGAGCAAGATTGGACAGGATCAGATCTTTGAGAAGACAGAAGGTTAAGGAACGTTCTTCAACAAAAACTACTTTGTGGGCCTTGCTGTTTACAGTTTTCTTCTTTGTTATTGTGATCATACAAGGTAGTCTCTTATTACTTGCTCCATGGAAATCTTCTTTAAGCTAGTAGATAATTCCTTAGTTTTCTTTAACCGTTAATGCTGGTTCTGAACTGGTAGATACTTCCATGGCCTGTTGTTTAAGACCACCGCAATGTCTATGATTTGAATTAGTTCGTTAATACTTGTTCAATTTAGTAAAATTAATATTATTCTAAGTCTTGTCTATAACTGAATGTTGGTTTGGTTTTATGGTAAACTGAGGGAAACCTTTGGGAATGTATAAATTTAACTGTTAGTACTTCTAAGTTTCTTCTAATGTTATGATATTTCTATCAGTATTTAGTCATGTAGTTTTTAATTAAACTCATTTATCCCTGTTTCATGAGTAGTGGTTAACGCTCATTACATCCAGATGATGCTTACAGGGATGAAATATCAGGACTCCCTGGAAAGTATCCCAATATTGACAGTATAAAGTCTGGATTTGACAATGACTTTTGAAGCTAGTACTGTGAAGTTTAAATTGAAGACAAAAGTTTATATGCTACAAAGAATTCATATATAAACCCTATGAAATTCAAACCAGATTTTTATATATATCATGCGCTGCATGAGTTTTCTTAAGGACATACATCATTTTTAGCGAAAGGCTTCATAGTCACCAGTCTCGATGCTCTCGTTATTTGTTTCAATGGAAGGGCTGGCTTACGGAAATATTGTCATGCTAGTTCGAAGAAGATTGAAGAATATGTGTAGGATTTCTCTGAGGAGAAGGATAAAAGGGAAATTATATGGTAATAATACAGGGTCACAATATAGGGCAGAGTGACATAAATAAAGATCCCCAACCCTCTAATAAACGGGAGAAGCTAATCTCTTGATAAAACGCATCTATGTATAGACATTATAACATAACACTTATCTTCCATGCCACTCTCTTGATAAAACACATCAATAAAAAGACTTGACAGACGGTGCCGACAGATGTTTAGGCACATGTCCTTTGGAGTGCCGTCACCTGTCCTGTTATCGGAAAAACGTGGCAGTGCCGGTGGGTTTTCAAAATCATAATTTGGAATGGACAAAAAGCCCAAAACGTCGCCATTTTCACATTTTGGAGGTTGATGGAGAGCACAGAAGGGAGTTGTAGGCATTCAGAGGCTGAAGCAGAGTGACCACTCTCTCTACCAAAACACATTTGATAGGGGCCGGAAGCTAGATAGCAGGTATGTATATCCACCATAAATATATGTATGCCATTTTCCCATTTTGCCTAGGAACTGTGAAGAATTGAATGACTATTGTTTGCGAAAAGGGGTTTTCATTTGAAATGAAGAGCTGTTTATGTGTTTTTGTGTTGAGGGTTTTTAAATTTTTCTATTTTAATATTCTCACAACATTGAACTTTTAGAGGAAGCCAAATGAAATAAGTGACAACCCATTGTGGAAATATGAGTGAAATGACTGAATAACATTTAGAGAAACTAGAAACCATATAAAATATATAACCAAGTTGGAAAGTGCAATGTGTGTTTTGCAATGAAATGCTATATTTGAAAACAACATAAAAAGCCCATAACGTCGCCATTTTCGACATTCTCATTTTGAAGGTTGTTGGCAATCTCAGAAGGGTGTTGCAGGGCCGAAGCAGTGCGTCCATTCTCCCTACCAAAATGCATGTGACAGGCACGGGAAGCTAGCTAGTAGGTATGCATATCTACCAAAAATATATGCTATTTTGCCATTCTACCTTGCCTAGGGACTGTGAAGAATTGAACGGCTATTCATTGTGAAGATGGGTTTTCATTGATGGGAAAACAAGGTTTTTCATTTTCCCTCAATGTGTAGAGGGTTTTACAACATTGTGTGGGTTGGAGGTTTCATAAATTATGTACTCACCTCCCACTATGTTTTCCAACTTGCACTCATATTATGCATGTATATTTGGGTATATTAAAAAATTGAAACGCAATTTTTACTTTGCGTAAGACTTGTTATAAATTTTGAAGTTGCCTTTCATTACATTCATACTGTCTAAATAACAAAAGCTTTTCAAGACATTCTTATTGTTTGGTAAAATTCTAGGTTGGAAAACACTAGGTGTTATAAAATTTGCAACTCGCATATTCTTCTAAAACCCTTTACAAGTAACAACCCAATTGCTAAGCCACCCTTCACTTTAATTTGGTATGTTTTTTGATTATCTTGAGAACCTTTTGTGAATTAGATAGTAAGAATGTAATGAAATTGGAAAAAACTAGGTATTATGAAACTTGCTACCCATCTAGTGTTGTAAAACCTTGTAGACTTAACAACCCAATTGGTTAGTCACCCCACAGCTCAATCTAGTTAGTTTTATGAAACCCCCAACTGCAACTCCTCCTCGTGCTCTCCACCACTTAGCTTTGAACATACAAAATAAAATAAATAGAAAAAAACATTGTGTTTTCCAACCGGTAATTATATTATGCATTTATTTATAAATCATATTAGGAAATTGAAATGCAACTTTTAGTGTAAGTAAGAGTTGCTTTAAATTTTGAATGTGAATGAACTTCACTACATTCTTACTGGATACAAAACTAAAGATTTTCATTACAATCATTTTGTCAACTCCATCCGTCAAGTCTCTTTGTCGATGTATTTTATCAAGAGATTAGCATGGGGGATGGGGTGTTATGTTATAATGTCTATGCATAGGTGCATTTTGTCGGGAGATT